>JANAVB010018998.1:14781621-14971621 GCA_029216955.1 Iris pallida
CTAAGAGTTAGCCTAAGTCATAGGCATCGCCTGCATAAATGCTTCATAAAACATGTACGATCCCATCGTCCAAGGCTTGACGCAGTCCTTGCTCGTCAAGTTGTTGCACGATTTAGTTAGGCTGAGTTATGATAGGCTATCAAAGTATTTTCTAAGTACTGTCTCATGTTTTCTACGGTTGTCGATATTACTTGGTTTCACGATCATAAGACCTGTCATATAGAGTATGACTTGGGCAGTGGTGTCGCATAGTGTTCAAGTTAGTTTAAGACACGATGTCACGGATTTAGTGTTATTTTAAGGCACGGGCCACGATTGATTAAATTGAGTTGGAAGGAGGGCTTTCAAATAGTCGTTCCTGAGTTTTATAAAATGATAGGGCAAGAAGGAAGAATGCTTGCGACCATAGGTCATCGAGGCGAGGTCTCAGATATGAGAAGTATTAAAATTGGCCCTGAAAGAGATGGTAACACTAGAAGTAGAATGACTGTGTGAGACGTCAGTTCGAGTCGAGTCTTGCCTGGTCATTGGACAACTTGTACAAGGGAGATAATATTTCTCGAACGGCGACCCAAGCGGCCAACGGGACCGTTTCGATGGAGACATGATTAGCAGTGCTGGATGACCATACAGGTTAGGCAAGAATTTGCAGCGGAGCTCGCTACTCGCGCTGGCAAGGGGTGTCCATCTAATAAACTATGGTAGTCCATTATAGCGTTAGACGCTAGTGACTAGTTCATATATATAGATGAGTCGGCATGGCGGCAACCCGCATGTGTGCCTTTGGATTGAGTCGAGTTGGATGTGTGTACAGTTAGAACAAAATATTGGGCCTAAGATTTGGCTGCAACGTAGGCGACGTGCTTCTGCACGAGATGTGGCATCGAGTCTTAAGTTGTCGGCATAGAAGTTGCATAATTTGGATTTGAGTCATCTTGAGTTTAAGTCAGGAAACGCTGCAAGGCAAAGTCGATCGAGTGACATTTAGCCCACAAGTCTTGATTGGGTCAGTTGGTGATTAAAGTAGCAAGGGCCGCAGGTGAAGATATGGTTAAGTCACACTGAGTTACGAGGCATGACATAATGGACTTGTAGCACGGTCACAAGGGAATTGGGAACTATCGCGTAGTCGTGTCTCTAATTTTGGGTCGTAAGGCAAACACGACTTGTTGGGTTAACGTTATTGGTACGAGAAGGGGTCTAGGCAAAGTATGAGTTGACATTGTTGTTGCAAGCACGGGATGGTCTAGAGATACAAAATAGGCCAAGACGTCGGTCCTAAAACTAATCCTAAGACAAGAGTAGAAAGACAATCAAAAGGGTTATGTTGCACAAAGTAAATAAATATGTCGATTTTGTATGGGTGGATGAGGAGCTCATTCCACCAGTACAGTTGAGTACTGACACCCACACAGTATTTATGTATAGGAACAGGTAGAAGCTCGTAGCGTGGAGCTCGCTTGGATGTGTCAAGGCACGGAGTTCCTTGGTGATTCGAGGCGTGTGACCGCGTGGAGTCTGGACTTATACGGGACATAATGTATGGACGTCATCTTTCGAAGCATCCGCTAGCTCAAGACTTGTATTGAGAGATGAAAGAGAGCTGAGTGACTTGTAATGTGAGAATAGTGAGCTTCAGAGATTATAATCTTGGCCTAGTGCCCGTCTATGTAATCTTTGTTTCAACATCAATAAAGAGCCTCTTTTGAATGACTTGTGTTTTGTTCTAAATTTTTGCTGGCAAAATCAATGTCCATGCTTGGGACTTCTGTACGACGACCCCGTCGCAGCCACTGTAATCGGTCGTTATGGAACCCGTCTTGTACGAGCGCAATCTAGGCTCATGCAGCATCACGCCCTAGCGAGGACGATCTCTCCTACGGGAGTGGAGCGTGACACATGCTCTCCCATAAACGACTCGAACTTTCTGTACCACTACCTCAGAGCCTGCTTCAGACCATACAAGCTCTTCATCAACCGACAGATCAAATGTGACTTACGCTTCTCACAGAATCCCTCTGGCTACTTCATGTATAACTCCTCCTCAAGATCACCATGGAGGAATGTCGTATTCACGTCTATCTGCTCGACCTCCAAGTCAAAACTGGCTGCCAATGCTAGCACCACTGAATAGACGACTGCTTGATGACTGGCGAAAAGATCTCATTATAATCCATACCTTTCCGCTGACCATAGCCTTTAACTACCAGCCTCGCTTTGTATCGAGGGCGAGTAGCATCATTCGTCTGCTTCACTCTAAAAATCCATCGATTCTTCAAAGCCTTCTTGTCCTTTGGTAACCGTACCAGCTCGTAAGTAGAATTGGCGTGTAAGGAACCCATCTTCTTCTGCATAGCCTGCATCCACTCCTGCCTTTGTTCATCTTCCATAGCCTCTACAAAACTTTTGGGCTCTCCTCCGTCAGTCAGTAGCACAAACTCACCCGGTGAGTATCTCATAGATGGTCGACACTCTCTGTCGCTCCTTCTCAAAGGTGCCACTGGTGTTGGCTGTATACCAACAGCCTCCTTCCCTTCAGGAACTGCCTCCCCGGCATGCTCATCCTCCTGTGGGATACCCTGACCACCATCAGCATGCTGATGATCAAGGTTGGAAGCAACTTCATGTACTGGCTCCCCTATAACTGGATCCTCTGCGATGTCCTCTGGAAACTGCTCGAAGTAAAATGACTCTAACTCAGTCAATTCCTCATCCTCAGAAGGCGTCTCAGAATCCTGAGTGTTGGTCATGGTCTGATCCTCGACGAATACCACGTCCCTGCTTCTGTAGAGCCTTCTTTCTACTGGGTCGTAGAGTCTATAGCCAAACTCATCCCGACCGTAGCCGATAAAGACGCACCGCCTCATCTTCGGCTCAATTTGGACCTCTCGTCCTTCGGTACATACATGAAGGCCTTACAACCAAATACTCGCAGGTGATTGTATGACGGCTCTTTGTCGTACCATACTTTGTCAAGCACATCACCCTGCAAAGGAGCACTAGGAGATAAATTAATAACATAAGCAGTTGTGAGAAGAGGCTCACCCAATAACTGCCTAACAAATTTGCTTCTGACAGCAAATACCGCACCCTCTCCATCAGTGTTCTGTTCATGCGCTCTGCTACACCATTGAGCTGAGGTGACTTGGGCGGAGTCTTCTGGTGTCGTATCCCTTGCTTTCTGCAATAAGAATCAAATGGACTAATGTATTCACCATCGTTGTCGGACCGAACACACAATAACTTCTTGCATGTCTCTCTTTCAACAGAGGCCTGAAACTCTTTGAAAGTGGGTAGCACCTGATCCTTGGTCTTTAAGGCATAGACCCAAACCTTCCTGGAACATTCATCAATAAAAGTTACAAAGTAAGAAGCACCACCAATATATTTTACCTTCATAGGACCGCAGACATCCGAGTGAATCAACTCGAGCAACGCCGGCTTCCTTGAATTTGGGTGACTTTAGAAAGACACCCTATTTTGCTATCCAGCTAAGCAGTGTGTGCACTTCTCCAACTTTGTAGACTTGAGTCATGAAATTACCTTCATGTTCACCAAGTAGCTCATCCCCTTCTCGCCGATATGGCCAAGCCGCCTGTGCCACAATTCGGTAGA
This sequence comes from Iris pallida, assembly GCA_029216955.1. Classification (NCBI taxonomy): domain Eukaryota; kingdom Viridiplantae; phylum Streptophyta; class Magnoliopsida; order Asparagales; family Iridaceae; genus Iris; species Iris pallida. Next base: position 14,785,237 of record JANAVB010018998.1, read on the forward strand.
CGCGTCAGAAACTGCATTCACCTCTTGTGCCCCCTGTGCGCTCCCCTCCATATAGTAGAGACCAGACTTCTTGCTTCTCTGGCAATCACCATCGAACCTCTGGAAAGCTTCCACTGACCATTCCCGAAAAGACCGAAGAATTCCTCGTCATCCAACCTTCCAACCAACACTAGGTTGAAACGGATATCAGGGACATGACAAACATCTTTGAGAACAAGAACTGCACCCGTTTTCGTCCTCAAATGCACATCTCCAATGGCTACCACCTTTAACACATCTCCATTGCCCATCTTCAACACTCCGCAGTCGTCTGTCGTGTAAGTGGCAAATAGTGTCCTGTTGTGAGATACGTACGCTGAAGTCCCTAAGTCCACCAGCCAAGAATTACCATCGCAGGCGAGGTTTGTTATAACCTCATCACCTACGACGATGACATTGCCTCCAAGTATCGAAGCCGTCGCTGTAGTGTTCTCATCTTACTTCCCCTTATCGCCCTTCTTCTTTCTCTTCCAAGCGAAACAGTTCCGCTTGATGTGGCCCTTCTTGCCACAATGGTAACACTTCGAGTCCTCGTACCGACCCTTGGACTTCCTCCTGCCCTTGTCTCTGCTACCACCTGTACCCCTGCTTTTGTTCCTTCCGCAGCTCTCTGAAACTAGTGCCTCTGAGTGGTGGGATGTGGATGAAGTGCCCTGAGAACGTCTCTGTATCTTTTCATTCAGCACCCCGCTCTTAGCAAACTCCAGACTGACCATGCCTTCTGGAGCAGAAGCGATCATAGATAATCGTACGGTCTCCCACGAGTCTGGCAATGTGCACAGCAGCCATAGTCCCTGAACCTCGTCGTCGAACTTGACTCCCATCGAAGATGGCTGGTCAACCACGTCCTGGAAATCACTCAAGTGATCCGTAATAGACGTCCTATCTTTGTACCGCAGACTCATCATCGTCCGGATCAGGAACAACTTGTTTATCCCGGTCTTCTTTGCGTATAAAGATTCCAGCTTATCCCATAACGTCTTCGCGTGCTCAATATTGGCAACGTGGTTGTACACGTTCTCATCAACGAACTGCCTGATATATCTGCACACTTGTATGTGCTCGAATTTTCAGTCCTCCTCGGATTTATCAACTGGTCGCTCGGAAGCAAATACGGGCAGATGCAGCTTCTTGACAAACAATAAATCTTTCATCTTGCTCCGCCAATAATGATAGTTGGTGTCGTTCAGGTTTACCATACGTACCGGCTTCGCGTCCATCTCTCCTCTCTAGTTTTCCTGTCAACTCTTGACACCCTTCTGAATTTCAAAACCTGACTCTGATACCACTTTGTTGAAAAAGAAGCGCGGAAACCTTTCACCAAACTAGAGAGAACCTGCGAGAGAACCGAGCAATACAACGCACGAACCAAACACCAAGCACAATCCACGCAGACACAAAGAATTTTTGACATGAAAAATCCTTGCGAAAAAAAACCATGGGACGATCGGAGTCCAACCCTGAGAAGCCTTCACTAATGAAATAAAGGAGTAAACCCTCTACAAACTTCTTCCGATCTAATAAGGATCCCCACAATACTTGGAAGCAAGAACAATGATTACAAGGCTACGAAGAATAAAGACGACGAGTAGTGATTACCCGAACACGATCTTCCTTCGAAAACGGCCTTCAATCCTCCTTCTTCTCTCCCAAAGTTGCAATGGCACTCTTGCCTCTTTTTCTCTCTTTGTATGTGTTACATGTGTGATTAGGGTTAGAAAAAATTATATGTAAACATCCTAATCCCGTAACAAAACCTGGATCATAGAATACGATCCAACGGTGATTAAAACACCCTGAAATCCACTTCAGCCCGACAACACAGAGTTCGGACAGAACTCTGTGTTTTTGTCACAGAACCATTATGGAACCAAGGGGGCAGAGTTCGGACCAAACTCTGCCTCCCCTGTTCCAGTATACCATATGTTGGCTCCCAAGTTTTTTCGTCGACTCCGAATGGCCTCGTCACCTTCCCGAACTTCTCTGACACACAGACAGTGCTCGTCGCACTTCATGATCTTCTCCACATAGGTTGAAAATTCTACCCACTCCAACAGGTTCGTCATTGTTACTCTAATCAATAAATAGTTGTTTTTAGGAAATGAATATATGTTCAGAATTATGTTCAAATAAGACGCAGGTGGCGTCGTGCAGGTCACCATGTGCCCACTTCCTTGACACAATTCCCTCAACAAACACAGTTCAATGCTGCGTGGTTCCCATGAATCTCTATGTATTTCTTCCTCTACCAACCATTATCAACATATTGCAGCCTCTCCACATCCATGCATCAAACCAATATATGTATAAGTACTAGCTATGGCTTGACATAACAAGTAATCCTACTTATGATCTCTGACCAGAAGAGAAATGGCATCATCTCTGTCGCAGCCCCCACCGAAGAAGGTGACCACCGTGAAGTTCGCGAGGAAGACGTCGAGCGGGCGCTACGTGAGCCTGTCGAGGGAGGACGTCGACATCCTGTCGACGAGCTACACCGTTCATCTGCCGCCTACTCCTGGCAACCAGCCGATGGACGACGACGTCGTCGGAGAGGCCTCGGTAGTAGCTCTCGAGGGCGTCGGCGGCAAAAATGAGTTCGGCCCTCTCTACGGAGGAATCCCCCGGCCCCACCCGATGAAAAGGGGGGTCGGGCCGGACGCCGGTGGAGGCTCGGGGTGCACGATACCTGGCTGCAACGGCATAGTCGTCCAGGATGCCCGTGGCAGCGACATCTTCCCCTGCGAGTGCAGGTTTGTCTCAACTACTCTCACATCGTACCTCCAAATTGTTCCTCCAATACATCCCTCCTTATGTGATAGCTGACGTGACATGTTAAATAATATTATGTGATCTGACATAGCCGATAACATGATAAATTTTAACCCAAAAAGTTAATTATCTAATTTTGTCCATATTAATTTAATGTTAATATTAATATTAATATTAAAATTAATATTAATTAATGTTAATATTAATATTAATAATATTATTAATATTAACGTTAATATTACTTTTAATGTTAATATTAATGTTAATATTAATGTTAATATTAATTTTACTGTTAATTTTAATTTTAATTTTAAAATTTGCCACGTCAGCTGCCACATCAACATGCCACGTCAGCTGCCACGTAAGGAGGGACGATTTGGAGGTACAATTTGGAGGGACAAATAGCATTATTCTATGTGACATGACATGGCTAAATACATAACAGCTGACATGAAAAAATTAAGCATTAAACATTAAAATTAATATTAATATCAAATTAACATAAACATTAATATGAAAATTAACATTAACATTAGTATTAACTTTAACATTAACATTAAAATTAATATTAACATTAACATTAATTAAATTAAAATTAATATTAGCATTAACATTAACAATAAAAAAATTTGGTAATTAATTTTTGTGTTAAAACATGACATGTATGGGAGATGGCATCACCCAGAATTTTTGGAAGCCAAATAGCATAATTGTATATGTACATAGAGACGCAATGCCAAATAATCAGAACTAAGAGATTTTAAGAGCCGTCAGTTTCTTTTTCTTTTTTCAATATTGAGATTTAACGGTAAACGAGCCGAATAGGTACACGCTTGCGGATTATGTTTAAAAAAAACTCTAAAAAGTTTATCATTGGACCATTTTGTTCTTGTCTTGGTTTTGAGAGGCTTTATAATTGTAAAACTAAATCAAATCAAAACATACTTAGAATCGAATCAAATCAAATCAAACTAAGAAGAAAATATTGGTATATTATCTATTTGAACCAAATCAAGCCTATTTGAATCCTGATAGAACCTGATCAGACCTATACCAATATATTTTCGCCTTTTTTTTTTTAAAAACACTGCATCAAATTTCCTAGTGTTGTTTCAGCAACATCATTAGAGAGCTTGATCCATTTTCGGCAGTGGAAATTGCATTTTAGTTTAGTTGAGAACATTCTGAATCGCTAACTGTTCACTACAGATCATTTAGTTGCGAAGAATTCTTGAAGTCATCTAAATTGCAAACAAATATGAACAACTAACTGTATGTATGATTGTATGTATGATTGTATGTATTTAGATTCAAAATATGCCAGAATTGCGCTCTGGATGCAGAAAGGGAAGGCGGTACATGCCCTGGCTGCAAGGAGCCTCATATGATGGACAACGACAGCGGCGGCGCCAACCTCAACTTCTCCGCTGACAGTACGGCCTCCTCGAAGCCAGAGGCATGGGCAGAGAGTAGTCGGGTGTCGGTGATGAAGAGGAGCGAGACAGTCGACTCCGACCAGACCTGGCTTTTCGAGACGCAAGGCTCGTACGGCTATGGCAGCGCGTTCTGGTCTAAAGGTTCCGATGACAACGAGGAGTTCGGGGATGCAGCAGCACCCGTGGACACCGCAGAGAAGCCTTGGAAGCCTCTGACCCGTCGAGTCCCGGTGGCTGCCGCCATCATCGCTTCCTACCGGATGCTGATAGCCGTTAGGTTCGTCGTCCTCGTGCTGTTCCTGACGTGGCGGGTGCGGCACCCGAACGAGGACGCCCTCTGGCTGTGGGGGATGTCCGTCGTCTGCGAGATCTGGTTCGCCTTCTCCTGGATCCTCGACCAGCTCCCCAAGCTGAACCCCGTCAACCGGTCTACCGACCTGTCGGCCCTGCGCGAGAAGTTCGAAGGCGAGCAGTCCCCCTCGAACCCCCCGGGCGCGCGGTCCGACCTCCCGGGGGTCGACGTCTTCGTCTCCACCGCGGACCCGGAGAAGGAGCCTCCCCTCGTCACAGCCAACACAATCTTGTCGATCCTCGCGGCCGACTACCCGGTCGAGAAGCTCGCGTGCTACATATCCGACGACGGGGGAGCTCTCCTCACCTTCGAGGCGATGGCGGAGGCCGCCACCTTCGCTGCGGCGTGGGTGCCTTTCTGCCGGAAGCATGGCATCGAGCCGAGAAACCCCGAGAGCTATTTCGGGCTGAAGAAGGACCCGACCAAGAACAAGGTGCGGTCGGATTTTGTCAAGGACAGGAGGAAGGTGAAACGGGAGTACGACGAGCTCAAAGTGAGGGTCAACGGGCTCCCAGACACTATAAGGAGGCGTTCGGATGCGTTCAATGCAAGGGAGGAGATGAAGGTGCTGAGGAAGACGAGGGAGAGCGGAGGGGAGCTGGAGCCGATCAAGCCGTGCAAGGCTACATGGATGGCCGATGGCATGCATTGGCCTGGGACTTGGACTGTTCCTAGCACGGATCACTCAAGAGGAGATCATGCCAGTATCCTTCAGGTACGTTGCATCCATGTCTGTCTGTATCCGACATAACACGACACTTCCTCGACACTCATGCGTACGGGTCAGTGATTTGCACGGTCGGTCATGATCGTGCCACACATAATTGGGACACGAGAACATTAACATTTCGTTGTATCAAATCCTCTATATAGTTCTGCATATATAATGTCACCACCTTCTACATTGCATAGGTTATGCTAGAGCAGCCACCTTGCGATCCACTTCTAGGCACGCCGGATGAAGAATCAATGATCGACTTCAGGGAGGTAGACGTCCGTCTGCCGATGCTGGTCTATGTGTCACGGGAGAAACGGCCGGGCTACGACCACAACAAGAAGGCCGGGGCGATGAACGCGCTGGTGAGAGCTTCAGCGGTGTTGTCGAACGGGCCCTTCATCCTCAACCTCGACTGTGACCACTACGTCTACAACACCCAGGCGATCCGCGAGGGGATGTGCTTCATGATGGACGGGGACGGGGAGCGCATCTGCTACATCCAGTTCCCCCAGCGGTTCGAGGGCATCGACCCCTCCGACCGCTATGCCAACCACAACACCGTCTTCTTCGATGGCAACATGCGTGCTCTTGACGGACTCCAAGTATATTAATTGAGCTCAATGCAGTTACTCGTTCATTAATTAGCAAGTCATGATGTATCAGAAATTAATCCTCAACAATCATTCAATTGTCAGGGACCAATGTATGTCGGGACAGGGTGTTTGTTCAGGCGTTTCGCGCTCTACGGTTTCGATCCTCCGGTGGAGACTAGGTATGCAAGCGCCGATGCAAACTCCGGGTCGGAGGTTGAGGCACTCAACCTGGAGGAAGAATTTAACAGTGAGCTCGACCCGGAGCTGCTGCCAAAGCGCTTTGGCAACTCCTTCGTGCTCGCGGAGTCGATACCGATCGCCGAGTTCCAAGGCCGGCCGCTAGCTGACCACCCCGGAGCGAGGCATGGGCGCCCTCCGGGCACCCTCAGGACCCCCCGTGTGCCGTTGGGCCCTGCCACGCTTGCGGAGGCCATGTCCGTTGTCTCCTGCTGGTACGAGGACAAGACGGAGTGGGGCGACCGTGTCTGGTGGATCTACGGGTCGGTCACGGAGGATGTGGTGACGGGCTACCGCATGCACAACCGTGGCTGGCGCTCCGTCTACTGCGTTACCGGGCGCGACGCGTTCCGCGGGTCGGCCCCGATCAACCTGACCGACCGCCTCCACCAGGTCCTTCGCTGGGCCACGGGCTCCGTCGAGATCTTCTTCTCCCGCAACAACGCCCTCATTGCCAGCTCGAAGATGAGGCTCCTCCAGAGGGTGGCATACCTCAATGTTGGCATCTACCCCTTCACCTCCGTCTTCCTCCTGGTCTACTGCTTCCTCCCGGCCCTCTCCCTCTTCTCCGGCCAGTTCATCGTCCAGTCCTTGAACGTGACCTTCCTCGTGTACCTCCTGACCATCACCGTCATGCTCACCCTCCTCGCGGTCCTAGAGGTCAAGTGGTCCGGCGTCGGACTGGAGGAGCTATGGCGCAACGAGCAGTTCTGGCTCATCTCCGGCACCTCCGCGCACCTCTACGCAGTAGTCCAGGGCCTCCTCAAAGTTGTTGCGGGGATCGAGATATCCTTCACGCTGACCTCCAAGTCCGCGACGGTGATCGACAATGAAGACGCAGATGCTTTCGCCGACTTGTACGTCGTCAAGTGGACGTCGCTCATGGTGCCGCCGATAACAATCATGATGGTCAACCTCATCGCCGTGGCGGTAGGGTTCACGAGGACGATCTACAGCACCGTGCCGCAGTGGAGTAAGCTCATGGGCGGCGGGTTCTTCAGCTTCTGGGTGCTGGTCCATCTGTACCCCTTCGCTAAGGGGCTGATGGGGAGGAGAGGGAAGACGCCGACGATCGTGTTCGTCTGGTCAGGACTGATAGCGATCACGATATCGCTGCTTTGGGTGTCGATCAACCCTCCCCAGCTACAGGGAACCCTGGGATCTCCTACAGGTGCATGATGATGATGGCTTGCTACTGTGTGTTAGTTTTTGATCGAGAAATGAATTTGTAGTAGAGCAAGGTTGAGCTTTGTTATTCCCGGGACTTGATCAAAGATGGAAAAACTGATGCAATCGAGATCTACGATGATACAAAAAACCAAATAACCAGATTGCAATATGGGGGAGGAAAATAGAGAAGAGAATATCTCTCGTTCTTCCTTGCAAACGTGTTGCAATTGGGACATAACGAGTTACAATAATCTATAGAAAGATTAGAAGAAGAAAATTGCTGGGGTGTCAAAACACCGTTCCTCAAAGTAAGATTCGTCCCACACGAATTGCTTCCAGGAACCAGCAAGTTGAAAAATTTGTGGAACGCTCGAAGTCACCTCTGTTATGACTCCTCGGATGGACTTGCATTGGCAGCAGCAACTCCCTCTCTCTCTCTCTCTCTCTCTCTCTTTTCTGACTTATAATTTTCGTACACACCACAAAGGAGGCCAGAAGAGAGTATATATAGAGAGAGGGTGGAAACCCTAGCCGCCTCTTTAGTTATGGAAAGATTGAATCAAATCCCAAAAAGATAGCAACGAAATTAATTCAAATCCTACAAAGATAGCAACGAAATTAATTCAAATTCCACAAAAAAGTGGATCTGAATTAATCGCATTGAATCAGTCTTTCCATAACTGATTTGTAGTCTGCACAGTCAGCGGATCCCTCCATGCGGCAGCAGCAGCAGCAGCCTGGCCGCATGAGCCACATGGCCTCATGGTCGCATGGACCGCATGAGCCGCATAGGCCGCATGGGCCGCATGGACCGCATGAGCCGCATGAGCCGCATGGCCGTGTGACTGCTGACATGCTAAGTGCAAAGTGCGCCAACAAAATGCCACATTACGTCTCATGAGCCCATGAGCCCGAGCCCGAGTCCGAGTCCGAGTCGCTAAGCCCCTTTGGGGCTTAGCTCCAAATGGAATTAATCCAAGAGAATGACAAAAGCATTAATGCTTAATCCTTGGAACCTTATTCTTACCTCCTAGTAAAATCACCCACATGGTTCCCTCATTAGGGTCACCATCCCATGTGCATCTCTTAACAACACAACCAAGTATATATGTTGAGATAACTCATGGTGCATTTCCGATGTGGGACTAAACTTTTATAAGGCATGTTGAGAGCAAGCTCTCTCCATGTAAAGAAAGCACCAACAATCTCCCACATATCACAATATATATATGTGTCCAGGGTTGAGCATTCCCCACAGTAACTGTCCATTTTGTATTAGGATAGATGTCGCTGACGACTTAAATCTTCCCGCATGGGTTAAATAACAATGTGATACAAGAATGGACTACGCCTTGAATTCTGTACCACAATTGTAATTCTTCCCACTCACAAAGTGTAGTTACTTGTACTTCTGGCTGCACATTAAAGGCCCTATTCCAGCCTGGTTTCAGTGTATAATTTTGGGCGTCTACAAGTTTACCCTCAAGAGACGACCTGATATCTCTTTCCATACACTATAGGTGAGTTCTTTATTAAAGAGACATGGCATGAAGCCTTGCGCTTCCTTGCGGTGCTACGCCGCTATGACATGGCCTGAAGCTGTGGCATTACCCCTACCTGGGAACCTCATCGTAGTGTCATACTACTGTAGCATGAGGTCTCAGCCTCTTTGTAGTGCCAATCTACTCAGCATGAAGCCTAAGGCTTCCTTGCGGTGCTACGCCGCAATAACATGGCTTACAAGGCCGAGGCTTTACCCCTACCTGGGTACCTCATCGTGGTGTCGTGTCACTGTAACATGGGGCCATCGTCCCCTTTGTAGTGATGTCTATAACTCTTTAATTACGTCATACAGCATTAGGCTACCTGCCTATTTGCGGTGCTACGCCGCTATGACTTGGCTTGCAAAGCCGAGGTATTACTCCAGACCTGGGAACCTCATGGTGGAGTCACCCCACTGTCGTATAGAGTTTCACTCCTTGTAGTACTGCTCTACCGTGCTTCCTGTAAAGCACACCAGGAATTCACTCTGCCTGAAAACTCATTAAGACGTTTCAGCCAACCTTCCACAGGATCTGTTTTTTCTGCAGAAAATACATAGTAGACAACAGTGGTTATGGGTCCGTATCCCTTCCATGTTCCAAGAACAAGTACCCACTGTTACCTGATAGTTTTTCAGTCAGTGAACCTCCTTTGAACCAAAAGTTAGATGCCTAGTAGATTTCTCTTTGAACTAATAGCATAAAACTTTATGGTAGGATTACAAAGACACACTATCAGAATGCCTTCAAGCCCATTTTACAAGCTGTGTCATCGACCAACTGGCGCTTGAGGCCCTTTATGAACGGATCTGCCAGGTTCTCCTGACTTCGAACATCAATCACTGTAATTATACCTCTTTTGATAAGATCGTGTACTGTCCTGTGCTTCAACCGCACAGTCCTCTTCTTTCCGTTGAAGAGGTCATTTGATGTCACCGCCGCAGTCGCCTGGTTGTCACAGTATATCGGTATCGCCGGTATCTGAGCCCCAACCACTGGAAGATCATACATGAGCTTTCGAAGCCATTCTGCTTCATCTGCTGCAGTTTCAAGTGCATAGAATTCAGATTCCATGGAGGAACGAGAGAGTATAGTCTGTTTCTTCGACTTCTACGATATAGCAGCTCCACCCAAGAAAAAGACATATTCACCTGTGGATCTCTCGCTTTCCACCTATGAACACCAGCTAGCATCACTGAAGCCTTCCACTACTGTCGGATACCCATTGTAGTGCAGTACATATGTCTGAGTCTTCTTGAGATATCTCATCACCCGCTTCACAACTTTCAAGTGCTCAACCCCTGGGTTGCTTGTGAACCGACTCAGCATTCCCACGGCAAAAGCTATGTCAGGCCTTGTGGTAGTGGTTGCGTACATTAAACTTCTGATAATGCTAGAATACTCCAACTACCTGACGCTTTCCTTCGAGTTTGGCTTCAGCTTCTGATCACACCTGTATGGCGTATCGATCCCTGGAAGATCCTTATACCCATAGCGTGTGAGCATCTTCTCAATGTAGTAAGATTGTGACAGCGCTACTCCAGTGTCTGTTCGGATGATCTTTATGCCCAAGATGACATCTGCATCCCCCAAGTCCTTCATACTGAACTAGGTTGAGAGGAACTTCTTTGTCTCCATGACACAGCCTATATCCGTCCCTAGGATTAGTATGTCGTCCACGTACAGACAAACGATGACTCCTCTTTCATCAACAAACTTTGTGTAAACACATTTTCCGCCTCGCTGACTCTGTAGCCGTTTGACCTAATAACTTTGTCAAACTTCTTATGCCACATCTTGGGAGCTTGCTTCAAACCATACAATGATTTCACCAACTTGCAGACTTTGTCTTCAAGACCTTTGAAGACAAATCCATCTAGCTGTTGCATATAAATCTCTTCGGTCAGCTCCCCATTCAGGAATGCTGTCTTTATATCCATCTGATGTATCACCAACTTATATATGGCTGCTAGAGCGATTAACATCCTGATGGTGGTCATCCGAGCTACTGGAGCATACGTATCAAAGTAGTCTATCCCCTGTTTCTGAGAAAATCCCTTGGCTACCAGCCTGGCCTTGAACTTGTCAATAGTTCCATCTGCCTTCATCTTTTTCTTGAAGATCCATTTACATCCAATGGGCTTTTCTCCTACAGGTAGATCTACCAACACCCATGTGTTATTGGAGGTGATAGAGTCAAACTCGTCATTCACTGCCTCCTTCCAGAAGATAGCATCTCTGGTCTTCATCGCCTCATCATAGGTAAGCGGATCTGCTTTCACATGATAAGTGACAAAGTCATCTCCAAAGTCTTTCGGTCTCCTCGCTCGCTTAGCTGACGGCTCTACGAGTTCTGGTACAAGAGTTGTTTCATCAACAACAGCTTCTTCTTGGACTACTAGCCCATATGAGATTTCTGTCTCATTTGCACCAACATCATTTTCCGGAATGTCCGAAAGAATAATGTTTTTGTCTTTTGCAAACTTGTCTTCAAAGTATTCAGCATTGCGAGATTCGATGATATGATTTGACTCAATATCAAGAAATCTTCGAGCATCACTCTTCTCGGCATACCCCAAGAAGATCGCCTTCGTAGTCCTTTTCCCAAGCTTCTGAATCTTTAGATCTGGGAGCTTCACATACGCCAGACACCCCCACACTCGAATGACATTCATGTTTGGTCTGACTTTGAACCAGAGTTCATGAGGAGTTACGTCCAAAGTTGCATATGGCACTCTATTCAGAATGAAATTGGCTGTTAATGCAGCTTCTCTCTAGTAGCATTTTGGAAGAGCTGTAGTAAGTAGCATTGAATTCATTATTTCTGTTAATGTTCGGTTCTTCCTCTCTGCTACTCCGTTGGATTGAGGAGAATATGGAGCAGTAGTCTTGCATATGATTCCATGTTCGTTGCAGAATGATGCAAAGTTATGAGACCTGTACTCCCCACCTCGATCACTTCTCAACCTCTTGAGTTGTTGTCCAGTCTGCCATTCAGCTTCGGCCCTGAACTCTCTGAACTTCTCGAAAGCTTCGTCTTTAGTCTTGAGCAAGTAGATGAACGCATATTTTGAGAAGTCGTTGATGAAGGTTATGAAATACTTCATCCCGGCCTTCGTGGAGAAATGTTTGAAGTCACAGATATCGGAGTGTACTAACTCCAGAAGATATGTGCTTCGATTGACCCGATGAAAGGGTTTCCTTGTGATCTTCATTTGAGCACATACTTCACACTTCTCCACCTTACCCCCACATTTGGAGATAAGTCCTAGACTAGACATTTTGTTAATTCTTTTACAATGAACATGTCCTAGTCTATTATGCCACAACTCAAGAGAATAATCAAAAAATGCAACTGCATTAATGTCATCAAACTGATTGACAAGCTGAATTTTAAATATTTCTTCGGTTTGATAAGCCTTCTCGAAGTATATTCCCTTCTTGGACATCACCATCTGACTAGCATTGATGTCCATCCTCAAGCCTGCGTTGCAGAGCAGGCTCCCAGAGATCAGGTTCTTGGCAATCACCAGAACATACTTCACACCTTGAAGTGTCAGAGTGTTCCCAGAAGTGAGTTTCAGCTCCACAGTCCCGATCCCCAAAACTTCAGCTTAGGCGTGGTTCGCCATGACAACCTTCTCAGATATTGGCTGGTACGTGACGAACCATTCCTTGTCAGAACAGACATGGCAAGTCGCACCAGTGTCTATCCACCAGTCAGAGTCAACCCCCACAGTTGTGACCTGTGCGATCATAGCAACAATGTTAGACACCAATGAAACCTTACTAGGCTCACCTTTCTCTGATTGTTTAGGCTTGGATCTGCATTCACTCTTATAGTGGCATTTTTTGCCACAATTGAAACAGGTCACTTGGGACATGGACTTCTGTTGCTTGAATGAATGACCCTTCACTTTTAGATTGGTGAAGTCCTTCTTCTTGTGAGAAGCCGCCTGCTTTCCCTTGGGATCTCTCGTCTGTACTAGATTGGCCTTAGCCAACTGTTTGGACAGAGTGTCCATCTTCTATTGGGAACGCATCTCGTCCTCAACATGGATCTCTTGAAGTAGATCTTCCAAGCTAATGTCTAGCTTCTTTCTGAGCATCCTTGCATAGAAGGTACTCCATCTAGCAGGAAGTTTTGAGACGATCCCTCCAACGACAAACTTGTCGGGAAGGGGCATCTCTTCGTCTTCCAGTTTCTGATGCAGCTTCAGAAATTCCTTCACCTGTGACAATATGGACTTCTCGTCCTCAAAGAGCAATTGGTGATATTTTTCAACCACAAATATCTTGCTCCTGTTCCTGTCTTCTTCATACAGTTTTCCACAGACTCCCAGTTGTCTCTGACAAATTCCTTCTTCAAGTAGGATTCTGCCAGGGAATCCTCCATAGCATTCAGGATGAGAAGCCTGCAGATGCTATTTTTTCTTCTCCATTTGGCCTGGAGTTTGGAAGCCGCATTGATTACGGCAGTAGACCCAGTGTCTGGAACAAAAGGTTCTTTCTATAACAGTACATGATCAACGTCTTTTAGTTGAAGAGTTAGATAAACCTTTCTCTTCCAGACTTGATAATGCTCTCCATCGAACTTTTCCAACTTGCAGTAGTCCGATTGGACGAGCGAAGCATTAATGTTTTCCATCTACAAGGATCTTGCTTTGAGATTGTTATTCCCGGGGCTTGATCAAAGATGGAAAAACTGATGCAATCGAGATCTACGATGATACAAAAAACCAAATAACCATATTACAATATGGAGGAGGGAAATAGAGAAGAGAAGATGTCTCGTTCTTCCTTGCAAACGTGTTGCAATTGGGACAGAACGAGTTACAATAATCTAGAGAAAGATTAGAAGAAGAAAATTGCTGGGGTGTCAAAACACCGTTGCTCAAAGCAAGATTCGTCCCACACGAATTGCTTCCAGGAACCAACAAGTTGAAGAACTTGTGGAACGCTCGAAGTCACCTCTGTTCTGACTCCTCGGATGGACTTGCAATGGCGGCAGCAGCTCCCTCTCTCTCTCTCTTTTCTGGCTTATAATTTTCGTACACACCACAAAGGAGGCCAGAAGAGAGTATATATAGAGAGAGGGTGGAAACCCTAGCCGCCTCTTCAGTTATGGAAAGATTGAATCAAATTCCAAAAAGATAGCAATGAGATTAATTCAAATCCCACAAAGGTAGCAACGAAATTAATTCAAATTCTACAAAAAGTGGATCTGAATTAATCGCATTGAATCAGTCTTTCCATAACTGATTTGTAGTCTGCACAGTCAGCGGATCCCTCCATGCGGCAGCAGCAGCAGCAGCCTGGCCGCATGAGCCGCATGGCCTCATTGCCGCATGGACCGCATGAGCCGCATGGGCCGTATGGACCGTATGGACCGCATGAGCCGCATGAGTCGTATCTCCTCTTGTAGCCTGCACAGTCAGCGGAGCCCTCCATGCGGAAGCAGCAGCCTGGCCGCATGAGCCGCATGGCCTCATGGCCGCAAGTGCCGCATGGACCGCATGAGGCCGCATGAACCGCATGGACCGCATGAGCCGCATGAGACCACATGAGGCCGCATGTGGCCGCATATGAGCCGCATGCCGCATAAGACCGCATGGCCGCATATGAGCCGCATGACTGCTGACGTGCTAAGTGCGCCAACAAAACGCCACATTACGCCTCATGAGCCCGAGTCCGAGTCGCTAAGCCCCGGCTTAGCTCCAAATGGAATTAATCCAAGAGAATGACAAAAGCATTAATGCTTAATCCTTGGAGCCTTATTCTTACCTTCTAGTAAAATCACCCACATGGTTCCCTCCTTAGGGTCACCACCCCATGTGCATCTCTCAACAACACAACCAAGTATATATGTTGAGATAACTCATGGTACATTTTCGATGTGGGACTAAACTTTTACAAGGCATGTTGAGAGCAAGCTCTCTCCATGTAAAGAATGCACCAACAAGCTTTTGGTTTTGATTGTTTTCATAATCTAACAGAGCACTCTCATCAAGTTCACAGTTTATGTTGGGATCTTTAGCTTTTATTTGGAGTGATAATTATTGATATCTAGATTGAAATATAATTTCTAGGTCAATTCTATGTTATGGAAGTTAAACTAGGTCATTACCTTGTTTCTATGGTCAAATTAGGTCATTACCTCGTTTCTAGAGTCACACTAGGTCAATACCTTGCTAAACTAGGTTTTCTAGTCATTACCTAGCCATACCAAGTTATCCTGACTAATACTAGATAATACTACTAGTATATATATATATATATATATTATATATATATATATAATATAAAGAAGGGGAACTTTATTGATGTATCAGGCGCAAAATGTCGATGCATATACAAGTAAAAGCGCCACGCGCCCAAAAAGAAAAGAACAATGACAAAAGGACTAAGCGCGTCAACAAAAAACTGCGCTGAGAAGGGCGAAGGCTAGACCAAGGCTTCCCAAAAGCTGTCCTCGGAGTGAAGCAGCGCCTCTAAAAGATATATATATATATATATATATATATATATATATATATATATATATATATATATATATATATATATATATTTAAGTTACCTTTTCAAAAAAAATATATATATATATATTTAAAGAAGGGAAACTTTATTGATGTATCAAGCGTAAAATGCCGATGCCTATACAAGTAGAAGTGCCACGCGCCCAAAAAGAAAAGAACAATGACAAAAGGACTAAGCGCGTCAACAAAAAACTGCGCTGAGAAGGGCGAAGGCTAGACCAAGGCTTCCCAAAAGCTGTCCTCGGAGTGAGAGCAGCTCCTCCTAACTCTGTGGATCTGACGAAGGACTTCGCTAATCAGTTGGTAAGGAAGGAATTGACGACCCTCGTACCTAAACTTGTTCCGATTCTTCCACAATACCCAAATTTCGGCGGTTGCACGATCTGATGCCTGTGGGAGCGGCCCCAGTTGGCAAGGAGATCGTTGAAGCCCCTGGGAAGATGATTCTGTCGGAACTTGGTGTTGAGGCTTGTCCATAACTGCGAGTGCTCCACCGACTCTTCGTGGGGGGATGCACAGCAGTGACATCTCGATGCGATGCTATAGCCGAAAGAGGTGATGGAATCGTCAGCGGAAAGTTTTCGTCTCTGAGCTCTCAAGATCATGATCGACCATTTGATATATATATATATATATAAAATATATATATATATATATTAAGAATCTCTACAAACTTTACTTATATATATCAAGGCGCAAAATACCGAAGCCTTTACAAGTAAGCGCAAAAGTAAGACAAAAAAAGACATGAAAGAAGACCGCCTCCTATGCTGTGATTAACAGGATAGCAATGACAGCCAAAAGCCCTCGTGGCCATGCTTGCAATGACTGCTGACTTTGTGAGTCTGACGAAGAACCTCCCGGATAAGTTGATCAGACGAATATTGGTGGCCCTCGTATCTGAATTTGTTGCGGTTCTTCTAAATAACCCACATAATGGCGGCTGCAACTATCTGGTGGCTGTGAAAGGCTCTACTCCAAGTGGTTAGAAGATCGTTGAAGCCCCCATCGTCATGGTCATGTATGCAACAGTGAGAGAGGGCGGTCCATACTGTCATGACCCGCACCCAGTGTAAGGGTACAAGTGCGTAACAACGTCCAGCCTACGCTACGGAATCGACAGTAGAATGCTGTTCTAGGTCACTATCTAATCCAACTCACGCAATTATATAATGTACTTGTCTTAAATCTCAACTCCGAACGGAGAACAAGTATAGAAATAATATAACTCAATCACAGTCTAAGCACGATAGGATAACATAGAATTTTATAACTAAAATAAAACAATAAAGACTACTAAATGATAGTATCTCAAACAACTCAAAATAAGATAACTCTCAAATTATTACAATTCAAGTTCCAGTAAAGAAATCTAAAACAGTCTACTAAACTATTCTCCCGATCACTCCTGAGAGTCGGGGCCAAAGGTAGCTAATCCCTCTCCAGATCCATAGTGAGTAGGACATGCATCCTCAAGGCTAACATCTGTAATATTTCAATAGCTCCAGTCAGGACAGGAACGAATACATCTCATCAAGTAAATCCAAGTAAATGACGAAAACTATAAAGTAATTATAGACAATTATATTGATGAAGCATGGGAATTCGAGACAGTTTAAGATGTAAAACTATAGTAAAAGAACAAGGAAAGTAAAAGCTATGAAACAGAATATCATATCAATGAAGACTGTAAATAAAAGCTAGCTGAACTAGAATAATGTGATATGAGTCCAGTGGTACAATATATGTCAAGTGTGATTCCATTCAATGATCCAAGTAGGGTGATTCTTGTAATGGTTCTTGTGATGATTCTAGTAAAGATTCTAGACAATACTCACAGTGTGTTTTAAAATACTGAGATCAACATGTAAACGGCTAGGAGTAATCCGGCACATCACACACTGGCCAAGTGTGGGATGGCTATCATTCTTGTATAATTCATAAGGAGGTGGTTCGAGTATTTAGGATTGTTTACATGTCTACTCAAGTATTTCCCCGCCCGACAAATATGAGTGAATCCATAGCACGGCACATAAATCGAAAATAAATCTAGCCAGAACATGAAGGTGCTTGTAGGTGATTCTTATAATAGTTCTTGTAATAGAGGCTAGACAAGTAAGGTATGTGTGTCGTATACATGAATTCCAGAAAATATTAATTCGTGTTTGTAATCGAGAATCAAATAGAACTGACTAAAACTGAAATATAGAATTTGACTAGTAAATGAAAGAACTATCAGAGAATATACTCGCCTGACAATCCGAGCTACTGATGAGGATGTGTAACTGAACTGGATTGATGTAAACCTATTTAAGGTAAGCACAAGTCACAACATGATCAAACATATTATAAGAAAGGGCTAAAATACAATTCTACATGCTTCTAAGTCCTTCTAGGTCAAAGTCAACCTTGGTCAACTCTGGTCAAACCTGGTCAACACTAAGTCAACTAGTCCATTTACTAATTTTTAGGTCACACATAAGTTTCTAGGTCATTCTAAGTTCGTTTGAGTCGATTTGGATCAAGTTTGACCCAAAGTTGACTTTTGTCAACTTGGTCAACTTGTCGGTCAACTCAACTACTCTAGGCTCATTGATCGATCCTAATCTGTCCCAAGACTCCCTATGGTTATATCACAACCAAACAATCACAAATAGATATATTCACATCATCCAATAGTATATATATATACATACACTTATATACATAGACTTCCACATACACACATACATATATATAAACTTATATGAAAAGATGGTAGTGTGAGGAGTACGGACTGTTATTAAACTCCAAAAATCTGGAATGAATAAGTCCTCAACTCATTTCACACTCAAAACTATATTACACACACACACACACACACACACACACACACACACACACACACACACACACACACACACACATATATATATATATTTTTTTACACACACACACACATATATATATATATATATATTTTTTTTTACACACACACACACACATATATATATATATATATATATATATATATATATATATATATATATATGCACTTGTGTAAGCAATGAATCAATTACACAAATCCGAGAAAGACTTAAACCTGGAAAAATCAGAACTCACTCTCAAAACAGCACATTACATATATATATATATACATACTATATACATTGAAATACATATATACTACTTATGCATATAAAAAAAAAAAAATATGTATACATATAGGAAAAACTCAAATATACTTGAAAAAGGCAAACAAATAAGTAATAATTTTGCAGATCACTTACCGCAAGTCTAAAATATCATATATAAGTTAACAAGTCAGAAAATATCGATTAAAAGTTGAAGAATCAAAATATCACATTTCTATTCAAAATATTGAACCCGAAAAACCCAATTTCGACAAAATGACCCAAATCACAAAATACTTAACAATAAATTATGAAACTCAGAAAGCATGTTAGACTTAACATACGTGACGTGCTCAGGCACTCACAGAGTAGAAATTGTGTCCGTGTCATGTCTAGAGAATGCGTATCGGGAAAACTAATTTCGCGTGTCAAGAATGCATATATCGCTCGATTGAGCGCCGCACACGCAACAGGAAGCCTCTTGCTCGTGCACACGGGTATGTAGGGTCCTGGGGTAGGGCTAGGACATGCTGACATGACACCATGTCACGCTTACGCGACGCAACGACCCGCGAACAGTCGCACGGCCTGCGTGCCCGTGGACGCGTGTCGAGCCTCGTGGCTCGCGATCCGAGCAACACCGTAACTCAGGATCAGGTCCCTGGGTAGTCTAGGTATAGGTCTACATGCTCGTGCTCCAGGAACGGGTCCTCGATGCGTCTTGTCCGCGTACGAAGGCCGTGTCAGCGGCAAATTTTAGCCTGAGTGCACAGTTCAGCCGACCAGTGCACGACGGATTTCTCCGCGTTCGCTCGACAAAACGTCGTGAAATTTTACGGGCATGTGGGCAGAGATTTCCCCTATGTGCTCATAAAATTTCACGTGAGACGGAGCTCTGTGCGTCGAGTTATGACGCACAGACAGCAGGGCATGCACGGGACCTTGTACGGGATCTCGTGCACGCGTGTCCGTGTCCGTTCGGATGTCGAAATCATGTTGATTTCCTATCCGTCTTCACGAAAGTTGTCACAAATCATATAAGGAAGGAATTTGTGAAAATAGAATCGAAAATTAATACTTTTCAGTTCTAAGTGACATTTTGCCGAACACGTACAACGTGAGACCGGTACGTGTCCGATACCGCTATCAAACGAAACCAAAATCCTACCAAACTTTATACACAGATCAAGGGTGCCTATATGGATGCAATAATGAAGAAAATTTAGGGAAAATAAAGGTAGATCGGAATTTACCTACTGAGAGTCAGAATTTCAATAAAAAGAATTTTTGAGCGCTTTGTCGGCCGATTTCGCTCGAGAAAATGCCTCATCCTCCTTGCTAGCAGTACTCCAGCAAGTCCTCCTCTTTCCAACGAGCACAACGAAATTTGTTTGAAGTGAAACGGACTCCGGATGAGAAATCTAAGGTTTTTGGAGGAAGGGAAATTAGGGTTTGCTCTATGGAGGTTAATGTTATACAAATGAGAGAGAGGGGCTGCTAGTGACCGACCAAGGTAGGAGGTGTTAGGGTTAGGGTTTGCACAAGGGCCAAACACTCCATGAGTTGCTTAAAGTCCCATGTCAAAAAGGGTTAAAAAGGTCTATGTAAAAATGACTTTAAATCATTAATTCATAGCCAAAAATGAAATAAATTCTGAAATTAATTCTATAGGTCAACAAATAATTCTAATTATCATATTAGGCTCTTAATGAAGGTGACTAAGGTCAAACCACCTTATGCTACTCAAACACCAATCAAGCTACAAAGCATCATATTAATTAATAAATTAATAAGAAAATTCAAATAAATACATAATGACTAAAATACCCCTAAATTAAAAATATGGTGGTTACAAATCTACCCCCCTTAGAAAAATTTTGTCCTCAAAATTTAAGATGGTTGCACTTCTTCTAGGTTAAACCCCCGACAATCAAGGTCTAGAAAATTATATCTAAAACATGCAAAACATGGTCCTACTAGTCGTAATTCACAGTCTCGAACCTGGTTACTATACTATCTAGCACATCACAAGATTATCCTAATAGTGTCACGCCTCGCTCTCGTAGGAGCGATCGTTCTCACTAAGGCATGATGCCGTACGAGCCTAGATTGCGCTCGTGCAAGGCAATTTCATAACGGCCGATTACATCGGAGGCGACGGGGTCATCGTACAGAAGTCCCAAGCAGAAATATTGAAACATGAAGCAGAATTTAAAGGCAAACACAAGTTATTCAAAAGAAGCTCTTTATTGATATTCAATACAAGATTACATTTGTGGGCGCAAGGCCAAATTACATGTCTTTCAAGCTCACTTTTCTCTCATTTTATAAGCCACTCTGCTCTCTCTCTCTCATCTTTCGATACTATACTTGAATCCAGCGGAAGCTTCGGAAGGCGATGTCCATACATTATGTCCCGTATAAGTCTTTGTCTCTACGTGGCCGCATGCTTCGAATCGCCAAGGGACTCCGTGCCTCGACGCATCCAAGCGAGCTCCGTGCCACGAGCTTCTACCTGTGCCTGCACATGAAACACTGTGTGAGTGTCAGTACTCAACTGTACTGGTGGAGTGAGCTCCTCGCCCACCTATACAAAACTGACACGTTCATTTACTTTGTGTATTACAAGTCTCTTTACGATTGTCTTTCTAGTCTTGCCTTAAGATCAGTTTTAAGACTTGACGACTAACCAACTCGTTATGCGACGACACAGTCTTACTATCATGTTAATGTGTATTTTGATCGAGGCAGTGCCTCATCGCTTATGCACTTGACCGAACTACAACTCGGGACGGCAGGGTCGTGCCATACCAGTACGAGCGTGGCTCGGAATCAAAGAAATGTGTGACCGGAGTGTGCGTGAACAACAACGAGATTGGCCCTAAATAAGTGAATGATATGGAATCGATCCCGCTAAGAAGAAATCATACTGATTTTGTGGACAAGAATGCTTGAGAAGCGAATCGGATCATCTCGAAGACCGAGATAAACGAAAGTGAGTTTGCCTCAGCATACGACCCTCGCATTTGACGAATTACAACGTGCCTCGTGCGACCATTTCAGTCCCATGATACGAAGAAATAGCAGCAAAGACGAAGAAAGACTTGAATTGAATAAGTACAATCTACTCTAAAATGAATGAAAAGTGATTCAATAAAATCGACCAAACGTATGCGACACGGAACTTAGAAAGGTTATGGTTCGATGCCATCGATCGATAGAACCGTTCGACAGAATTGTCTAAGAAATACGATGACACGAGTTAAGGAATGGTAGGATGACCTGCACTCAAGAAGTCTCGAGGACGAGACTTATTTTGAGTGGTGTATTATGTAACGACCCGCTCCGTCTTAGCGGAACGCCGATTCAAGCGACAAGTGCAATGACTCAAACGAGCCGTCGACCCGAAGAGTTGGCATCGACCTGATGAAGAATCGATGCAAGGCTTACATTGGCCCATCAAGAGGAATCTAGACTTAGACTTGCAAAGGTGCGCTCGGAGTATCGCTCGGCCGATACAAACATCGCTAAGGTGGGTGGCTCCGATGAACCCGTCTTTGCTTAGCCTAGACACATAACAATACAGACACTATTGCTATAATATCTAGGCGATAACACTGCGCATGCTAATAAATGAATGACTCAACGCACCTAGCTAAGGGAATAATCCTATCTTGTATGCTTGTATAGAATATAAAAAAGAACATGGAAAATGTGAGAACTCTCGCACCGCGCTCCACGCTCGTGCTAAGGCACAAGCTTACGTTCAAGTCCCTTACGCGTTCAACAATGAAACAATGAATGGTTTACAACAATGAAATAGAAGACTATCGACATAGTCGTTCCGAGTAGAATATAGCAACATTGAAAGACTTCGGGACCGATGGGTCGCAAAGGCGACTCCCATACGGGGAGTTACATAATGTATGAATGAATGAATGAACAAATAAGTGAATGAATGAATCAACGAATGAATGAATGAATACGTGAAGAATGAATGAATGAAAGAACAAGTGAAAGAAAGAAATGAAATAGTGAATAAAAGATAAGAAAGAAAAGAATGGTTAGCGACAGGTATGACAGACACGTACAACGGGGCTCGCTACCCGCGCTGCACGGACGCCAACCTGGTTGATAACGTATTATGGCTCAGAGACAGCCTATGGCTCAAGATAGCCGTTATGTTAAATGACAAGTCAATACGAAATGGTCTTGGACAAACGGGACGGGCGATGGGGGGAAATACCGTGGCCGTCATGAGGAAGGATTCCGCGGCACGATCGATGGGGGGGTATATCGTGGCCGGCCTAGGCGAAATCAGACATGGGGCTTACGGGCTGCCTTGAGTAGGGGCTCGGCCACTCAAGGAGACGTAAGGCCAGGCACTTCAAGAGACTATCAAGGTGTACCAACCATCATGCTTCGATAGGTAAAAATGCCCAAGTGATATGTCCAAAATGGCTTGTGATGCCAGCGACCCGTGCATGTAGATTAAGTGGGCTTTGCTGGTGGCAATCCACGTGCAAGTCCTTGCATTGAAATAAGTAGTCTAAGTTAACTAAATGAAGTGTCTCCTGAACATGCTTGAAATGTAACATCCTGAACATGCTTGAAGTGTAACACTCTGAACATGCTTGAAATGTAACACTCTGAACATGCTTGAAATGTAACACTCTGAACATGCTTGAAATGTAACACACCAAATGATAAGAGTACTTTATGCAAATGAGTTAGAGAACGTGCCTACAATGTGCTAGAACCTGAGGCAGGGACACACACTTGACATTGAAAGTTTATATGAATTGTTGACTAACTTGGTTTACTCTGGATAGGGAATGCCTGACGGTAAGTATGGATAAGTCGTGCATGTATTTCTAGGCGACAGTAGAATTCGGCAACACGAGATAGGTTACGAAATATGTCATAAAACTGATCCTAAGGCAAGATTAGAACGACAATGAAAGATAGACGGTGCACAAAAGTAAATGGAACGTATTTGGTAATGATAGCATCGTGGGCGAGCTAGCCTCCCCACCAGTGCATAACAATGTACTGATAACCCTACAGTCTGCTTGCAGGATGCAGGAGACGTTATCGGGTGCGGAGCTCCCTAGAACGTGCTAAGGCGCAGAGCTAACTCTGGAGCCTTGGAGCGTTGCAAGGAGCTGAAGCACCGTATACAGAAGATAATGTATCGAAACATCGCCATGAATCATTCTATATTGTAAGCCACTTGACACGCCTTTTATGTTCAGAAAGAGAGAGAGAGCTTGAGAGACTTGTAAACTCGGTCTAGCGCCGCTTGTAAACTTCTTGAATATCAATAAAGAGTTTGAATTCGCTTCAATTTGTATTCATTTACTTTCTGCTGTAAATGGGGATACTCTGTACGACTCTGTGGCCTAGCTCAAATCGGCCGTTTCAGGGATTAGCCTTGCATGGGCGCAACCTAGGCCCGTACGGTATTACGCCTTAGTGAGGATGATCGCTCCTGCGGGAGCGGGGCTTGACAGATTGGTATCAGAGCACGGCTTTACGTCCTTGGACTTTATTTCGATTCTCTCAATTTTAAAAGCTCAGTTTTGAAACAAAAGAAGTATACGCTCTCTCTCGTTGTGCCTTGGGATGTTCCATACAATATGTCTAATATTTTTAAATGCTCGTATATGTACTCGGTTGAACGGGATCGATAGGCGAAGGCCTTTGTGCCAAATCATGACGGACTTAAAGTCGAAAGAAAACTAAAATGCTAAAAGTTAGCAAACGCAAGGCATGCTTGAATAACCTTACGCTGACATTAGCGAACGAGTACACGAGACCGAAGTAAACGGGATGGCTATGCACACAGCCTTTTGGCTAAGTTGTTGTACGGAGTATCGCGCACCTAGACCGACTGGTGCAAACGAGTTACGAGCGAGATCGATTATCGCTTGAACGAGAATAAGTGAGCGTACAAACTCAAATATAGTCCGCACGGGATAGCTATGCACACGGCCTTTTAGTTAAGTTGTGCCGCGTGTCGCGTACCTCGACTTTTGGTGCAATCGAGTTGCAAGCGATATCAAGTCCCGCTCGGTCGGGTACGAAGCTACACTTAGAGTGTATATCGATAGGAACGCTATCGAGTTCACGCTTAGGCATGTATGAAAGATTAATTTAGACCTTGAGGAATGGGCAAATGCAGGATTGAACATATCGAATGGGAATCGAATGACCTTTTGAGGATTTGTA
This sequence comes from Iris pallida, assembly GCA_029216955.1. Lineage (NCBI taxonomy): Eukaryota > Viridiplantae > Streptophyta > Magnoliopsida > Asparagales > Iridaceae > Iris > Iris pallida. Next base: position 14,809,975 of record JANAVB010018998.1, read on the forward strand.
GAGTGACTTGACCCCAAGTGGTGTATGTGATAGCTTTGAGGAAGAATAAGAATGAGTGTCGACGACTAGTCGAGTGGCTTGAACCCTGAGTGGTGTATGGACGACATAGAAATTGTTCGAACGAGACTAAAGAATATACGGATAGAACGAGTATGTTGGCGAGGCGATGGTATCGCGCAAAACCTTAGAACGCGTCACGCTTAGTTGGTCGTGACTTCGAATGTCCTGAACGAGATGTCGTTCGAACAACTTGTCAATGGGCAACGCAAGTTAGAAAATGACTCGAAACGATGAATAAAGATGTATATCTTGATCGAGGAAGCTAGAGGATAGCACTTGTGATTTCGGATTGGGTCAAACGAAATGTGATTTGAGTTTTAGAGAACGATATTGAAACTAGCTTGAGGAATAGCGATCGAACTTGATCTTGGAGTGAATCGAATAGAATTGTGGTATATCCATTTCGAAAAATAGCATCAGTCGCACGACTCAAAATTGGTTACAAAGGAAGATCGTCAGGTTACGTATATCGTCGATGGTATTGAGGCGTATCAAAGATCGATATGCGATAACTCGGGGGTAGTCTTACTCGATGAATGACGATCGTACAAATGTCATTGTTCTAATGGATGCTATACTCGGGATATTGAAACGTGTCAAGAAAAATATAGACGTGGCACGAGGATCTTCTGGTTGAATGAATGACGGTCGGACTACCGAATAGAGATCTTGGCTTGGAGGAAAATAAAATGTTTGGATTTGCTTCATCGATAACTACAACGTTGACGTTCTTGTCTTATGCGAGCGTAACTCCAGCCTCGCACATGCGTCACACCGATTAAGGTGATCACTCCGCGTGAGCGCTTGCATGGTGATTCATACAGCGGAGGTGATCGAACTTGCATGGCATGGCAAATTTGATACATCGACTTGTGGTTTGACGCGAATGTGGACTCAAGAATGACTTAGCGTACATGACGGTTGAATTTGAGGATTGCATAGGTCCAATCCGCGCATCGAAAATGAATTAGTTTAGATGCAAGCAAGAGTTACGCCCCGATGAGAATTATTATTCCACGGGAGCATTGCATGGTGATTCATGAACCACCGTGGATAATTGGACTCACGTGAGATTGGGGCACAACATATTATCAAAGCTAGATGAACTCATGATCGAATACATGAATTGGTTAGAATAGATATGTAAAGTATGTCGATTTGGTGATTTGAACGGATTCGAATTCGTTGCGCTGCGCGACGAATGCCTTGATTCGAATTAGGCGATCATGCTCGATGTTTAGAAATCTGAGTGACGCGAGCTTGGGTAGAAAATCCCGTACTACCGACTTTGGTTTGACCCTAGGATTGGGGTCAGTGTTGGCATTACTGTTGGGGACCTATGATTCCAATCCTGACATTGACTTAGCCTCGAAAAGATGGCCTAGCGGTTAGACGAGACGCCATGTTTCAAGAGTTATCAATCGAAAGATTGATCTTGAGGATTGGTATGAATGGATAGAGTGAATCACGAATATAGGAATACCCCTCACGAGATTTGGCTGACATGCATATATTTTAGGGACGTCGGAGTATGTGTACAATGCGCCTCGAGTTAGAATGATGAATTCTCTATCACACGGTTTTGTGAATGCATGTATTTTGGGGATGCCTGGAATGCGTGCACGATCCAACCAAGTGACACGTTGAATTCCAAACGAGACTTGAGGAATAGAAAGTATCGGAGATTGAGATCGTATTAAAAGAAGGGAATGATACTAGTACGAGCGTGGCTCGGAATCAAAAAAACGTGTGAGCGGAGTGTGTATGAACAACAACGAGATTGGCCCTAAACAAGTGAATGATATGGAATTAATATCGTGCAAGTAAAAGTTGGTATAACAAATTAAACCATTGATAGGAAGATATACTCGATGATAGTGCAATACTTGATCTTGAATCAGACAAAAATTACTTAGACTTGGTCGACCCCGCAAAGAAGAAATCATACTGATTTCATGGACAAGAACGCTTGAGAAGCGAATCGGGTCATCTCGAAGACCGAGATAAACGAAAGTGAGTTTGCCTCAGCCTACGACCCTCGTATTTGACGAATTATAACGTGCCTCGTGCGACCATTTCAGTCCCATGACACGAAGAAATAGCAACAAAGACGAAGAGACACTTGAATTGAATAAGTACCATCTACTCTAAAATGAATGAAAAGTGATTCAATAAAATCGACCAAACGTATGCGACACGGAACTTAGAAAGGTATCGAGTATGGTTCGATGCCATCGATCGATAGAGCCGTTCGACAGAATTGTCTAAGAAACACGACGACACAAGTTAAGGAATGGTAGGATGTAATACCCAGTTTTCCAGATGTGGGTATTTTTAAAATTTTGTATTTATAAATATTATTTAATTGTATTTATTTCATATTATGATTTTTTATGATTTTTAATTATTTTTAAAATCAATTTAAAACTGTTTTAAGTCATGGCTTGTGATTTTGATGCCTTGCAAGTGTAACCAGAGAGACTGTCTGACCTAGAGCCTGACCATGCCATTAGGATAATTTATTTCTACTTTGAGCATGAGAGTATTTTGGTCATTTGGCCCCTTGGAATTATTTCATGATTTATTGCACTGGTGATTGTTGATTTGACTTTTGACTAGCTGTGACTTAAGAGACTGTCCTAGATTTTGACTGACTTGGTGACTTAAGTTAACATGGTATGAACCCTAGTCTAACTTAAGTCAACTCAAGTTAGGACACTTAGATCAAGTTTGAAATATGAGGATTGGTGTTTTGGTCCATAGACTTGAGACTTAGAAATGACTAGTGCAAATAGGCCCATAGCCATTAGACTAAGCCATAACCCTAATTTTCCACTTTTTAACTAGCCACTAGGGCTCTCCCTTCCCTATAAATAATCTCCTCCTTGTTCTTGCCTCTTTTATTATTTTTTTTTCAAGTTTTGAAGAAGAGGTAAATAGCCATTCCATAACTTTTTCATTCCAACTCTTTTTTAACCCTAGTCTTTTGCATTAGGACCTAATTAGTGTTTATTTACTGTTGGTGGAGAGTAATCCCAGATTTTGAGCAATTTGGGGATCCGAGCTAGCAAGGAGGAACACTTCATTTTGGGACTTTTTCTTGCTAATTGCACATATAGGTAAAATCCTTTAAATTGCATTAATATTTGCATTTAGGGCTAGATCTAGGAGTCCCCTAGCTGTCCCTAAAGTTTGGGTCAATTTCGTGTCCATTTGATGTCCGTATCGGACACGTATCGCAGTATAAGTGTAGGTGTTCGACGAAATGCCTCAACCAACATTTTGTTCTGATTTTTGAAATGTTTTTGAATGGAATCCTAGCACTAGGGCTTGCTTAGTGATTTGTATTATTATTTTCTAATTTTGGTGTCGTGTCGTGTCCACACAGGGACACGAACATACGGGGACTGAATCGTACACAGTGCCCTGCTGCTCGGGCACTGTAGCGGATATGACACTACACGTCTTGACACGAAATTTTGGGTACACCTAGGACATATGACTGACATAGCACACACACAAAATTTTAGGCCATTTCATCGCGCAGATTGGGAGAAATCCCACCCACATCGAATGGACATTGCACGTCACACGGTTTGAAACGGGCGCTGATACGCACGTTTAACTTCGACACGACGATACGCCGCTACGGTGCAGGGTGTTAGAACCCTAGCCCTACTATAGGCGAACCCATATGCACGAGCTCGACCCACCCCGAGCTCTGTGTCGAGCCCACGACGGCTCGACATGCACGCACGAGGCTGCCTGTGCAGTATTTTCGTAATCTGTGTAAATTAGTGTTTTGGACACGTTTGTGTCCACTTGTTTGGACACAAACACCATGTTTGACACGTGTATGCATGACTCAATGTTTACCAACCTTTGCATTGGGTTTTTACCATGTTTTGATATTTGAATTTGGGTTTTTCTTAATGTTCACTGATACCATGTTCAGTTCTTCATTTTTCAAAATTTAAATGATATTTAAATGTTAATTATGAAGTTTAAATGTAGATTTTGAATTATGATGAATGTTAGAAATCAGATTTACAACTGTGGGTTTAGTTCGCGTGGATTTTGTCCAACTGATTTAGGTTTCTGCCTTAGAAAATGTCACTGAACATGTTAATAATGTTTCCAGTTTCTTTTCACAGAAAACTGAGATCTTGAAAGCAAATTAAAACTGAGTAAATGGTTCATTGAATGTTGTATATAACTGAGTTTGTTTACATAGAATTGAATTGGGTTTGTATTTGAATTCCTGAGATTACCTATGTTGTAAAACCTGATATTTGTAACCTGAGATTTTAATCTCAGTTTGAAGGTTCTTATGAGTTGAAATGTAAATATATGTTCCCTGTTTTCTTTACAAAAAACTGAGATTAGTTTGTAATGTTTAACTAAAATGGAATTTGGGGTAATGTGAAAATCTGAGATTGTTTTATACCTAAAGACTTAAACCTGAGATCAGCCACATACACACAACATTACCCTTCACATATTGCTTCACTGCACCCACCCTCATTGCTGTTAACACCCCACACACACCCTTACACTAGCCTACTCTATGTTAACTGGCCTATTAGCTAACTAAGCATACAAAACTGGACTGCATTGCATATGTCTGAGTTTTGGTTCACTGTTTTTCCATTTTTCTGATTTCAGTTCAATACAACTACACACATCCTCACATGACACTCCCTCACATGAATACACATATACACACACACCATGAACTAAAACCTTATTCACTCACAAACCTGCACTGATTATGTTCACTCATTCCTTATTTGATTCCTGCCATAAACACTCACATTATTCATGTAAACACACTATTCCTATATATGTTGACACACACATGGCTCTCACCATTGACACATTACAAGAATATCTATTCCTATTACACCCAACTGTCACACACATATCCATATTTACACACACACACATGAATTTACCCCATTCTCTATTTCCTGAAACTGTTAACACACACACACATTTACACCCGTCCTATCTGAACACAGACACATGAAATCCATTACATTGCACACACACCACCCTCTTTAATTCTCTGTCACATGTGACTTATTGACACACACACATATCTACACATACACCCTCATCTATGTGACACTGTACTCTACACTCATTCACTCACACACTCTATTACATGTACACACAAAATCCATGACACCCTCACTTTTCTGTCACACACAGATACACACATGCACACACACATTGCTATGATGTTTTTCCCTCTCTCTCTCTATATATATAATACATATAGCTAATGTGTGTATGTATTAGTTGAGAGCCCTATGGATTTATGCATAATGTGTATATAGATATATATATATATGTGTAGAGTTGATGTATATAGCCTAATATGTGTATATGGCATATAGCCTATGGGATGTAGCCCTATGTGATAGCCTATGGCGTATGGCCTTGTAGTGTAGCTTATAGGTGTTCTAATGTGCAGCCTTGTGTATATGAAATATATACACATGGTGCTGGGTTGTGCTAGTCTAGTATGACTTGTGTATGGTGTATTGATAGTTTGCGTTAGCCTTGGGATTGTGAGTGAGTGCTAGCTTAGCTTGGTTTGGCTTGTGCTTGTAATTGGGTTCTAAACTAGATTGGTTAGGCCTAGTGAGACTGGATTGGGTCTATGTTGACCCAGTGGACTTAGCTTTGACTAGTATAGTTGACTGGAGTTGACCAAGTGTTGACTTTAGTCTAGTTTGACCTAGACAACATGTAGATGCATCGTAGCAGTCTATTTCATCATTTTAGACATGTTGTGACTTGTACTGTTCTATAGGAGACAGACACCGCTCCTCGGACAGTAAATACTCTTCAGATACTCAGGATACAGGCGAGTACATTCTCTGATCATTTTATATCCTGTTTAGAATTATTTTCCTGCTTGAAATTACTTTACTTGATATTGTCACGTTGGTCACACGGATTAGTACTATATGGATCCCTTCTTGAGATGTTATCCCCTCAGGGAGCATCGGATACTAGATGTTCTGTGCATTTCACTTACATGGTGTATCACTATGCTTTACGGTTCATTAATCACTTGTGACATGTACTCTCATGATCACAGAGTCTTTCTTGAATCACCCATTTATGGGCATTCCTAGAATCATCCATTTTTGGGCCTACCATGTATCACCCCTTATGGGCCATTGCATGGAATCATAACATAACCTGGCTGGATCCTTGTGTATTGATTGAGGGTACGGGGGAGTAGAAGTAGACATGTGAATATTATCTAAGTAGTATCTCATATGATCACCTCCGAAGTGTCTCATCAGAATCTCCTATGCCATTCACATGTTTATATTGTACTCTGACTCACTAGCCACTGTTAGCTCTCTACTTATAGTAGATATTTCTATTACAGTTCTCTCTCTGTTTACATTCTGTACTTTCTTTCAGTTCCTGTATCTTACTTTACTGCATGATTATATTTTATAACCTACTATGATCTGTTGAGATTTATTGTGCTCGCTCCTGTCCTGACTGGACCTGTTGAAAATATTACAAAGAACGAGGAGGAGGCCTGTGTGGATACCTATTACGGGACAGCTCTAGATGACACCAGTGATCCGGATTTCCAGCCCGATCCATTAGCTATAGAGACTGAAGCTCCCTAGTCTAGGTTTTACTATTACTGTCATTTGGGCTCTGGATTGTATATATTCTTTCATACTCTGTAGTTGAGATTTATATTTCTGGATGTTGCTGAGATGTTATCTTAGACACTTAGACTCTGCTGATCATCTGTATTTCTTTGAGTTATATATCATATCGTGCTTCTTCTTCCTTAGTTGTGATTGAGTTTACTTTCTGCTATGTCACCCCCATTCGGGAAGTATAAACTGCTTAGCATTATATTGTTAGATGTTGTGACCTAGGACAGCGTTCTACCGCCGACACTGTGGTGTAGGCTGGACGTACCCACGTCTTGTGCCCTTACTCTAGGGTGCGGGTCGTGACACGTTTTTAGTGGTGGCCCATGTAGGTCGAGTTTATGTAGTGGTATTCGAACTAGAGTATCACTACATCCTGCAGTAGGAATTAGGATATTTTTGAAGGTACTCAATCACATTAGGAAAACTCCTTATCAGATTCCTTTTATCTAAATTGCTACTTATTGTCTTCCCTTGAATATAAACTGTCATTTTTTGAATTTTCACTTCATTCTCAGAAATTGCTTCTTGTTTTGATCTGTCTTCATGATGGTTATGAAGACACGATCCCATCGCTCCGGTCCGAGGAATACTATCGAGAGGCTGGCCACCTCTCGTCCTGTTCATCAGGGCCTCGAGACCGCATCTTCTGTTGTGCCGACTCAGGTTGGCGTTTCTGCTACATAGGAGGTGCACCTCCGTCTGTACAGAGACCTTTTCCCGTTATTTCTAATTTCTTTCAACAGCAGCGGTTCATGCAGCATCAGCAACAGGCCAGAAAAAACCAGCAAGGGCGAGCTTTCGTCAGGACAACCATGGATCCACAGACCATTGGAGATCTTGATGCAAGTTCCATTCTTCTCGATTCTATTCCCGCAATTGTCTCTTATAACTATCTTGAAATCCGATTCCATCTGCTCCTTGTTGATTGATTAATTTTGTCCTGATGCTCTTTTGTTATGTTTGTTTTTTTCTTCTGAGAAAAATATATGGGCTAGGTCACCTCAGTTATGAGATCTAGAATCTTCGATAGTCGTGTTAGCCGACATAGTGAGGACATATAGTCAGATTTGGATGTATTTTTCGGATATAGAAATTTAAGGTTTTTCGCCGTCGCTTGCGGTAATGCAAAAAATTTAAATACCATGATCCTAGAGGTATGTACCTAAGTCAAGGACTCTGTGATTATTGTAGCCTTGCTCACTAACATGACGAAGACTCTGAGTAACATAATTTTGGATAGACGTATATGATTATCAGATTGTATCTTGAAGGTTTTTGAACATCATACCCTTCTGTTGTTATAAATAACTTAAGAGTAGGGATATTTTAGTTTTGTAGAGCTTATTCAAAGGTAGTTTCTTCATAGTATAATGATATGATGACTTGTAGAGTGCCTGTGCCCTGGAGGTGATAGTTAGCATTGGTATTAGAATAGTAACCCAGTGTAGGTGATTCCCATGTTATTTATAACACCAACCAGTTTACGTATAGGATGTTAGCATGCCTTGCAGCCTTTATGATTCTTATTATTTACCCATACCCTTTCCAGTGAGGCACCCATGACCAGAGCCTGTCCTTGAGTATAGTTGTAGTTCACCAAGACTGAAAGGTCTATATATACATATAGACTGCAGATGATATTGGCATATGGGATATGGGTTGGTTGGTATCTATAGGCCATTGTTGTATAGGGTATAGACTTGTTGTTTAGCCTATATTTGGTTCAGTTTTCTATTTTTGTGAAGTTCTCTTTGTGTTGAGTTCAGTCATTGTTTGATCAACCTTTATAGGCAGTGTGCAGACCCTTCACTAGATACCCTGTTCCCTTGGTTTAGACTTGTATAAGTTGTTCCCTGCACTCAACTTTTATTACCTACCATTTTGTATCATAGGTTCACTGGACCATAGTTCAGACCCAATTATTGACTCACCAATATAACCATCAACCACTTATCATATTCTGTACATCTGGAGAGTCAGTATCATGCATATTAGAGGTCTGCACTCATCCTTACTTCTGTACATGGTGACATACTGCACCTCTTAGCATTTTACTTGTTGGTAGTCTTGTAATACCCTTCATTTTAACCTGTAGTACCTGGCCCTACTGTGGAGTTTAAATATTTCTTGGGCATGGTTGTTCAGTCCACTTGGACAGTTGTATACATTAGGATATAATGTGGTTGTTAATAAGAGTTCTTCCTTGATCATTATTCTGTTCTCCTTTTATTCTTAGATACAGATGATACCTGGTTAGCCCATCTGTCCAGATACATGTCCAAACCATTTCTTTCATTATTGGTTCAGTCATCCAAAAGCCTCTACCTGAGCATTAGTTCATTTTCCATGTGTAGGTTCCTTTCACTCTGACTTTACAAGTGGACCCAAATGTCCTGTCCCTTAGCTTATAAGTTAGTCTACCTTAACACTTGGTTGATCAGTCATATATATATATGGATGATATAGTTAGGATATATGTGATGGGTTGTTGTTCTTGAACTTATGTATATGTGGTAATTGGGATTGGTGTGCTTAGCTTGTAGGTATTTAGTTATGGGTGACTTGATAGGATTGGGAGGTTAAGAGTTAGCCTATTATAGAGTTTTTCTTTTGCTGATCTCTAGTTGCCAACACCTAGATAGCTAGCATTGGTGAAATCCTAAGAAGTTGACTAGTTGTTGACTAGTAGTTGACCATTGTCCATGTTGACTTAGTTGACTGGATATAGGATTAGAAGCAGATTGTTGTTGTATTGAAGATCATGTTTGATTATTTAGTAACTTGAGACCTTGCTTGTGATTAGGTTGGAGATATAGTTTTCTGCGGATATCGCCGACTCGTGGTACCATACGTTTTGGTGGAGGTGGGAAGCTTAGCCCACGCTTCATCGGACCTTTCGTGATCAGCGAGAGGGTCGGTGACGTGCCATACCGGCTAGACTTGTCACCTGCACTAGTGGGTGTCCACAACGTATTCCACGAATCACAGTTGAGACGGTACGTGGCTGACCCTAGCCATGCACTCGATCACTCGGAGATTGAGGTGGGACCTACTCTCAGTTATCCGGAGCAGCCAGTGGAGATTCTGGATCGTCGAGAGAAGGTACTGAGAAACCAGGTGATACCCTTGGTTGCGATGCATGGAGGCATCATTCTCCAGAAGAGTCTACCCGGAAGCGAAAGGATGAGATGCGCGTGCGATACCCATATCTGTTTGCACCGTGAGGTATGATTATCTATCCTTCTCATCAATGCAGTTTTGCCTTTTAATTTCGAGGACAAAATTTTTATAAGGTGGGTAGGATTGTAACACCCAGTTTTCCAGATGAGGGTATTTTTGAAATTTTTTATTTATAAATATTATTTAATTGTATTTATTTCACATTATGATTTTCGGTGATTTTTAATTATTTTTAAAATCAATTTAAAACTGTTTAAGTCATGGCTTGTAATTTTAATGCCTTGCTAGTGTAACCAGAGAGATTTTCTGACCTAGAGCCTGACCATGTCATTAGGATAATTTATTTCTACTTCGAGCATGGGAGTATTTTGGTCATTTGGCCTCTTTGAATTATTTTATGATTTATTGTACTGGTGATTGTTGATTTGACTTTTGACTAGCTGTGACTTAAGAGACTATCCTAGATTTTGACTTTGACTTGGTGACTTAAGTTAACATGGTATGAACCCTAGTCTAACTTAAGTCAACTCAAGTTAGGACACTTAGGATCAAGTTTGAAATAGGAGGATTGGTGTTTTGGTCCATAGACTTGAGACTTAGAAATGGGTTCCATGACTAGTGCAAATAGGCCCATAGCCATTAGACTAAGCCCTAACCCTAATTTTTCTACTTTTTAACCAGCCACTAGGGCTCCCCCTTCCCTATAAATAATCTCCTCCTTGTTCTTGCCTCTTTTATTATTTTTTTTCAAGTTTTGAAGAAGAGGTAAATAACCAATCCATAACTTTTTCATTCCAACTCCTTTTTAACCCTAGTCTTTTGCATTAGGACCTAATTAGTGTTTATTTACTATTGGTGGAGAGTAATCCCAGATTTTGAGCAATTTGGGGATCCGAGCTAGTAAGGAAGAACACTTCATTTTGGAGCTTTTTCTTGCTAATTGCACATATAGGTAAAATCCTTTAAATTGCATTAATATTTCGTTTTCTTTACATTTAGGGCTAGATCTAGGAGTCCCCTAGCTGTCCCTGAAGTTTGGGTCAATTTCGTGTCCGTTTGATGTCCATATCGGACACGTGTCACAGTGTATGTGTAGGTGTTCGACGAAATACCTCAACCAACATTTTGTTCTGATGTTTGAAATGTTTTTGAATGGAATCCTAGCACTAGGGCTTGCTTAGTGATTTGTATTATTATTTCTAGATTTTGGTGTCGTGTCGTGTCCACACGGGGACACGAACACGTGGAGACTAAATTGTACACAGCGTCCTGCTGCTCGGGCACTGTAGCGAACACGATACTGCCCGTCTTGACACAAAATTTTGGGTACACCTAGGACACATGACTGACACAGCACACACAAAATTTTAGGCCATTTCATCGAGCGGATTGGGAGAAATCCTACCTGTATCGAACGGACATTGTACGTCACATGGTTTGAAATGGGCGCTGATACGCGCGTTTAACTTCGACACAGCGACACGCCGACACAGTGCATGGTGTTAGAACCCTAGCCCTGCTATGGGCGAACCCATATGCACGAGCTCGACCCACCCCGAACTCTGTGTCGGGCCCACGACGGCTCGACACGCACGTACGAGGCTGCCTGTGCAGTATTTTCGTACTATGTGTAAATTAGTGTTTTGGACACGTTTGTGTCCACTTGTTTGGACACAAACACCATGTTTGACACGTGTATGCATGACTAAATGTTTACCAACCTTTGCATTAGATTTTTACCATGTTTTGATATTTGAATTTGGGTTTTTCCTAATGTTCACTGATACCATGTTCAGTTCTTCATTTTTCAGAATGTAAATGATATTTAAATGTTAATTATGAGTTTAAATGTAGATTTTGAATTATGATGAATGTTTGAAATCAAATTTACATATGTGGGTTTAGTTCGAGTGGATTTTGTCCAACTGATTTAGGTTCCTGCCTTAGAAAATGTCACTGAACATGTTAATAGTGTTTCCAGTTTTTTCACAGAAAACTGAGATCTTGAATGCGAATTAAAACTGAGTAAATGGTTCCTTGAATGTTGTATATAACTGAGTTTGTTTACATAGAATTGAATTGGGTTTGTATTTGAATTCCTGAGATTACCTATGTTGTAAAACCTGAGATTTGTAACCTGAGATTTCAATCTCAGTTTGAAGGTTCCTATGAGTTGAAATGTAAATATATGTTCCCTATTTTCTTTACAAAAAACTAAGATTAGTTTGTAATGTTTAACTAAAATAGAATTTGGGATAATGTGAAAATCTGAGATTGTTTTATACCTAAAGACTTAAACCTGAGATCAGCCACATACACACAACATCACCCTTCACATATTGCTTCACTGCACCCACCCTCATTCCTGTTAACACCCTACACACACCCTTACACTAGCCTACTCTATGTTAACTGGCCTATTAGCTAACTAAGCGTATAAAACTGGACTGCATTGCATATATCTGAGTTTTAGTTCACTGTTTTCCCATTTTTCTGATTTCAGATCAATACAACTACACACATCCTCACATGACACTCCCTCACATGAATACACATACACACACACCCCCCCATGAACTGAAACCTTATTCACTCACAAATATGCACTAATTATGTTCACTCATTCCCTATTTGATTCCTGCCATGAACACTCACATTATTCATGTAAACATACTATTCCTATATATGTTGACACACACATGGCTCTCACCATTGACACATTACAAGAATATCTATTCCTATTACACCCAACTGTCACACACATATCCTTATTTACACACACACACATGAATTTACCCCATTCTCTGTTTCCTGAAACTGTTAACACACACACATTTACACCCCCTCCTATCTGAAAACAGACACATGAAATCCCTTACATTGCACACACACCACCCTCTTTAATTCCCTGTCACATGTGACTTATTGACACACACACATATCCACACATACACCCTCATCTATGTGATACTGCACTCTATACTCATTCACTCACACACTCTATTACATGTACACACAAAATCCATGACACCCTCACTTTCTTGTCACACACAGGAACACACATGCACACACATATTGCTATGATGTTTTTCCTACTCTCTCTATATATAATACATATAGCTAATGTGTGTATGTATTAGTTGAGAGTCCTATGGGTTTATGCATAATGTGTATATAGATATATATGTGTAGAGTTGATGTATATAGCCTAATATGTGTATATGGCATATAGCCTATGGGATGTAGCCCTATATGATAGCCTATGGCGTATGGCCTTGTAGTGTAGCTTATAGGTGTTCTAATGTGCAGCCTTGTGTATATAAAATATATACACATGGTGCTGGTTTGTGCCAGTCTAGTGTGACTTGTGTATGGTGTATTGATAGCTTGCGTTAGCCTTGGGATTGTGAGTGAGTGCTAGCTTAGCTTGGTTTGGCTTGTGCTTGTAATTGTGTTCTAAACTAGATTGGTTAGGCCTAGTGAGACTGGATTGGGTCTATGTTGACCCAGTTGACCTAGCTTTGACTAGTATAGTTGACTGGAGTTGACAAAGTGTTGACTTTAGTCTAGTTTGACCTAGACAGCATGTAGATGCATCGTAGCAGTCTATTTCATCATTTTAGACATGTTGTGACTTGTACTATTCTATAGGAGACAGATACCACTCCTCGGGCAGTAGATACTCTTCAGATACTCAGGATACAGGCGAGTACATTCTCTGATCATTTCATATCCTGTTTAGAATTATTTTCCTGCATTAAATTACTTTACTTGATACTGTCACGTTGGTCACACGGATTTGTACTATATGGATCCCTTCTTTAGATGTTATCCCCTCAGGGAGCATCGGATACTACATGTTCTGTGCGTTTCACTTACATGGTGTATCACTATGCTTCACGGTTCATTGATCACTTGTGACATGTACTCTCATGATCACAGAGTCTTCCTTGAATCACCCATTTATGGGCATTCCTAGAATCACCCATTTTTGGGCCTACCATGTATCACCCCTTGTGGGCCATTGCATGGAATCATAACATAACCTGGCTGGATCCTTGTGTATTGATTAGGGTACGGGAGAGTAGAAGTAGACATGTGAATAATATCCAAGTAGTATCTCATCTGATCACCTCCGTAGTATCTCATCAGAATCTCCTATGCCATTCACATGTTTATATTGTACGCTGACTCACTAGCCACTGTTAGCTCTCTACTTATAGTAGATATTTCTATTACAGTTCTCTCTCTGTTTACATTCTGTACTTTCTTTCAGTTCCTGTATCTTACTTTACTGTATGATTATATTTTCTAACCTGCTATGATCTGTTGAGATGTATTGTGCTCGCTCCTGTCCTGACTGGACCTGTTAAAATATTACAGAGGACGAGGAGGAGGCCTGTGTGGATACCTACTACGGGGCAGCTCTAGATGACACCAGTGATCCGGATTTCCAGCCGGATCCATTAGCTATAGAGACTGAGGCTCCCTAGTCTAGGCTTTACTATTACTGTTATTTGGGCTCTGGATTGTATATATTCTTTCATACTCTGTAGTTGAGATTTGTATTTCTGGATGTTGCTGAGATGTTATCTTAAACACTTAGACTCTGCTGATCATCTGTATTTTTTTGAGTTCTATATCATATCGTGCTTCTTCTTCCTTAGTTGTGATTGAGTTTACTTTCTGATATGTCACCCCCATTCGGGGAGTATAAACTGCTTAGCATTATATTGTTAGATGTTGTGACCTAGAACAGCGTTCTACCGCCGACACTGCGGCGTAGGCTGGACGTACCCACGTCTCGTGCCCTTACTCTAGGTGCGGGTCGTGAGATAGGATGACCTGCACTCAAGAAGTCTCGAGGACGAGACTTGTTTTGAGTGGTGTATTATGTAACGACCCGCTCCGCCCAAGCGGAACGCCGATTCAAGCAGCAAGTGCAACGACTCAAACGAGCCGTCGACCCGAAGAGTTGGCATCGACCTGATGAAGAATCGATGCAAGGCTTACATTGGCCCGTCAAGAGGAATCCAGGCTTAGACTTGCAAAGGCGCGCTCGGAGTATCGCTCGGCCGATGCGAACATCGCTAAGGTGGATGGCTCCGATGAACCCGTCTTTGCTTAGCCTAGACACATAACAATACGGACACTATTGCTAGAATCGCTAGGCGATAACACCGTACATGCTAATAAATGAATGACTCAACGCACCTAGCTAAAGGAATAATCCCATCTTGTATGCTTGTATAGAATATAGAAAAGAACATAGAAAATGTGAGAACTCTCGTACTGCGCTCCACGCTCGTGCTAAGGCACAAGCTTACGTTCAAGTCCCTTACGCGTTCAACAATGAAACAATGAATGGTTTACAACAATGAAACGAAAGACTATCGACATAGTCGTTCCGAGTAGAGTATAGCAACATTGAAAGACATCGGGACCGATGGGTCGCCAAGGCGACTCCCGCACGGAGAGTTGCATAATGTATGAATAAATGAATGAACGAATAAGTGAACGAATGAATCAACGAATGAATGAATGAATACGTGAAGAATGAATGAATGAACGAACAAGTGAAAGAAAGAAATAAAAGAGTGAATAAAAGATAAGAAATGAAAGAATGTTTAGCGACAGGTATGACGGGCACGTGCAACGGGGCTCGCTACCCGCGCTGCACGGACGCCGACCTGGTCGATAACGCATTATGGCTCAGAGATAGCCTATGGTTCAAGACAGCCGTTATGTTAAATAACAAGTCAATACGAAATGGTCGTGGACAAACGGCACGGGCGATGGGGGAATACCGTGGCCGTCATGAGGAAGGATTCTGCGGCACGATCGATGGGGGGTATATCATGGCCGGCCTAGACGGAATCAGACATGGGGCTTACGGGCTACCTTGAGTGGGGGCTCGGCCACTCAAGGAGACGTAAGGCCAGGCACTTCAAGAGACTATCAAGGTGTACCAGCCATCATGCTTCGATAGGTGAGAATGCCCAAGTAATAGTCCAAAATGGCTTGTGATGTCAGCGACCCGTGCATGTAGATTAAGTGGGCTTTGCTGGTGGCAATCCATGTGCAAGTCCTTGCATTGAAACAAGTAGTCTAAGTTAACTAAATGAAGTGCCTCCTGAATATGCTTGAAATGTAACATCCTGAACATGCTTGAAGTGTAACACTCTGAACATGCTTAAAATGTAACACTCTGAATATGCTTGAAATGTAACACTCTGAACATGCTTGAAATGTAACACTCTGAACATGCCTGAAATGTAACACTCTGAACATGCTTGAAATATAACACACCAAATGATAAGAGTACTTTATGCAAATGAGTTAGAGAACGTTCCTACGACGTGCTAGAACCTGAGGCGGGGACACACACTTGACATTGAAAGTTTATATGAATTATTGACTAACTTGGTTTACACTGGACAGGGAAGGCCTGACGGTAAGTATGGGTAAGTCGTACATGTATTTCCAAGCGACACTAGAATTCGGCAACACGAGATAGGTTACGAAATATGCCATAAAACTGATCCTAAGGCAAGATTAGAAAGACAATGAAAGATAGACGGTGCACAAAAGTAAATGGAACGTGTTTGGTAATGATAGCATCGTGGGCGAGCTAGCCTCCCCAACAGTGCATAACAATGTACTGATAACCCCACAGTCTGTTTGCAGGATGCTGGAGACGTCATCAGGTGCGGAGCTTCCCTAGAACGTGCTAAGGCGCGGAGCTAACTCTGGAGCCTTAGAGCGTTGGAAGGAGCTGAAGCACCGTATACAGGACATAATGTATCGGAACATCGCCATGAATCATTCCATGTTGTAAGCCACTTGGCACGCCTTTTATGTTCAGAGAGAGAGAGAGAGCTTGAGAGACTTGTAAGCTCGGCCTAGCGCCGCTTGTAAACTTCTTCAATATCAATAAAGAGTTTGAATTCGCTTCAATTTGTGTTCATTTACTTTTCGCTGCAAATGGGGACACTCTGTGCGACTCTGTGGCCTAGCTCAAATCGGCCGTTTCTGGGATTAGCCTTGCACGGGCGCAACCTAGGCCCGTGCGGCATCACGCCTTAGCGAGGACGATCGCTTCTGCGGGAGCGGGGCGTGACATTCACGCAGGCGGCGTATATGACTTAGGCTATTTCAAGTGTCGGGACAACTTAGCAACTTAAGCCAACTTCCTTCTCCCAAGCCACAGGAATGAAGGATCGAGTGTCATTTGAAAGCACGCTGAGCCGACTTCTAAGCAGACCGTGGGACCATTTTCCATGTTCTAAGACATTCCGACGGGTCGAGATTATTCCCTTAGCTATGTGAATGCGTCTCTTTTATTAATAATCCTAACTTGTGCAAGTTTAAAACATACGAGTTATTAAGTGAAGGCTAAGTTGAGGCAAGTTCACCGAAACTACCCCACCTGAGTGAGCGGTCGCCTTCACCGAGCGAGCCTTCGAGCAGCCGTTGCAAGGCTAAGTCCGAACGTCGTCGGCATTTCGATTCCTCCGATTGACTTTACGGAACGGAGCACTACATCATACACCACTCAGAACAAGTCTCGTCCTCAAGACTTTCCTGAAGGCAAGCCATCCTACCCATTCTATGGCCAGGACTTAATCGTACACACTCCGCCTACACGTTTCTTCGATTCCGAGCCATGCTCGTACTACTATCGCTCTTTCCCTTAACACGATTTCAAGTTCTCGACACTCTTCCATTTATCAAGTCTTGCTTGAACTCAACGTATCACTTGGCTGGATCGTACACGCATTCCAAGCATCCCTAAAATACATGCATTCAGTCAAGCCGCATGATAGAGAACTCGTCATTCTCACTCGAGTCGCATCGTGCACATACTCAGGCGTCCCTGAAATATATGCATGTCAGCCGAGTCTCGTGAGCAGGGTTTCCTATATTCGTAATTCACGCTATCCATCCATGCCAATCCTCAAGATCAATCTTTCGATTGCTAACACTTGAAATATGGCATCTCGCCTAACCGCTAGGCCATCTTTTCGGGGCTAAGTCAATGTCTGGATTGGAATCATAGTTCCCCAACAATAATGCCAATACTAACCCCAATCCTAGGATCAAAACAAAGTCGGTAGTACAGGATTTTCTACCCAAGCTCGCATCACTCAGATTTCTAAACATCGAGCACGATCACCTATTCGCATCAATGCATTCGTTGCGTATATTCGAATCCATTCAAATCACCAATTCTAACCAATTCATGTATTCGATCACGAGGTCATCTAGCTTTGATAATACGTTGCTCCCCAATCTCATACGAGTCCGATTATCCATGGTGGTTCATGAATCACCATGCAAAGCTCCCGCGAAATAATCATTCTTATCGGGGCGTAACTCTTGCTTGCGTCTAGACTAATTCATTCTCGATACGCGGATTAGACCTACACAATCCTCAAATTCGACCATCATGCACACTAAGTCATTCTCGAGTCTACCTTCACGTCAAACCACAAGTCAAAACATACAAATTGCCACGCCATACAAGTTTGATCACTCCTGCTGTATGAATCACCATACCAGCGCTCATGCAGAGTGATCGCCCTAATCGGCGTGACGTATGCGCGAGGCTTGAGTTGTGCTCGCATAAGACAAGAACGTCAAAGTTGTGGTTATCGACGAAGCAAATCCAAACATTTTATTTTCATCCAAGCTAAGATCTCTATTCGATAGTCCAACCGTCATTCATTCAACCAGAAAATCCTCGAGCCAAGTTTATCTTTTCCTCGACACATTTCAATATTCCGAGTATAGCATCCATCGGAATAATGACATTTGCACGATTGTCATTCGTCGAGTCAGAGTACCCCCGAGTTATCGCATATCGATCTTTGATACGCCTCAATACCATCGACGATATGCGTAACCTGACGATCTTGCTTTACAACCAATTTTGAGTCGTATGACAGATGCTATTGTCCGAACTAGATATACCACAATTCCATTCGACCAAATCCAAAATCACAAGTGCGATCCTCTAGGTTTCCTCGATCAAGATATTCACTTTTATTCATCGTTCCGAGCCGATTTCTAACTTGCGTCGCTCATTCACAAGTTGTCCGAACGAGATGCTCGTTTGAGACATTCGAAGTCACGACCAACTAAGCGTGATGCGTTCTAAGGCTTTGTGCGATCGCATTGCCTCGCCGACATACTCGCCGTAACTCGTAATCCTTAATTTTGTTCGAATGATTTTCAAGACAAACCATACACCACTCAGATTTGAGCCATCCGATCTAGTCCTCAATCACGTTCACGTCATTCGCTAAGACATCTTTCGGATTCGTTCGACGAAGCCCTAGTATAATCACCCACGTCGTCTCGACGTACTAAGTCGTTCGCACTATTTCCTCAAAATCCAAGACAATCTTCCGTGTACGCCTAAGCATTAACTCGATAGCGTTCCTATTGATAGACACTCTAAGTGTAACTTCATTCCCGACCGAATGATACTTAATATCGCTCACAACTCATTTGCACTAAAGGGTTGAGGTGCGCAACACGCGGCACAACTTAGCCAAAAGGCCGTGTGCATAGCTATCCCATCTGGACTATATTCGAGTTTGCACGCTCGCTTGCTAAAGTTGACGTAGGACTATTCGGGCACACGCACAACTTGCTAACTTTTAGCACGAGTTTCCTTATCAAGACAAGTTTGACACCGTCCGGCACAAAGGCTTACCGATGCATTCTGCGATAGCCTACCGATGCGTTCGAGTGAACGATTATACGAGCTTTTGAAAATATTTAGACTTATTATATGGACATGCCAAGGGATAATTGAGAGAAAGTGCACACTTCTTTACAATGACTAGCTTTCAAAACTGAGAAATTCAACGTGAAGTCCAAGGACGTAAAGTCGAGCTCTGATACCATTATGTCACGCCCCGCTCCCGTAGGAGCGGTCGTCCTCACTAAGGCATGATTCCGTACGAGCCTAGATTGCGCTCGTGCAAGGCAGTTTCGTAACGGCCGATTACATCGGCGACGACGGGGACGTCGCACAGAAGTCCCAAGCTGAAACATTGAAACATGCAGTAGAATTTAAAGGCAAACACAAGTTATTCAAAAGAAGCTCTTTATTGATATTGAATATACGATTACATTTGTGGGCGCAAGGCTAAATTACATGTCTCTCAAGCTCACTTTTTTCTCATTTTACAAGCCACTCTACTCTCTTTCATCTCTCGATACAATACTTGAATCCAGCGGAAGCTTCGTAAGGCGATGTCCATACATTATGTCCCGTATAAGTCTTTGTCTCTACGCAGCCACACGCTTCGAATCGCCAAGGGACTCCGTGCCTCGATGCATCCAAGCGAGCTCCGCGCCACGAGCTTTTACCTATGCCTGCATATGAAACACTGTGTGGGTGTCAGTACTCAACTGTACTGGTGGAGTGAGCTCCTCGCCCACCCATACAAAACGACACGTTCATTTACTTTGTGCATTAAAAGTCTCTTTACGACTGCCTTTCTAGTCTTGTCTTAGGATCAGTTTTAAGACTTGACGACTAACCAACTCGTTATACGACGACATAGTCGTGCTATTATATTAACGTGTATTTCGATCGAGGCAGTGCCTCATCGCTTATGCACTTGACCGAACTACAACTCGGGACGGCAGGGTCGTGCCATACTCTATTCGTAACTTAAACATATTCGAGACGGTACTTCGTCGAGAAGCAACTTATGCGAACTCGACCGTGCCAAGACCTTTACTCAAACCCAAGTTCCTTTAGACCAATTCTTGTCTTAGCGACGTCAAGGGGGATGACTCGTGCAGGTCGTGCCTCTAGACTTTGCCTAGACTTGTCCGTGCTTCAAGATGAGGTCGTGCCTAACGACTCCTGACTTAGCCAACTTTTACATTACGGTCCTTTCGACTTAAAGCGATGGAACTCGACTTAACTTATGCAAACTTAGGCCAATAATGCCGATACGCAAAAGCCAATACGCGAATGCCAATATTGATACGCGAAAGCCAATACTTGATACGCGAAAGCCAATACGCGAATGCCAATATTGATACGCGAAAGCCAATACTTGATACGCGAAAGCCTTGCTTTATGCCGAAGCACGTGTCTTGCTGACATAGGCTATAACTCATTCCTCCCGTACTGATACAAGGCTGGCACTAACAGGATTACATCTTACTGACTTGATACATGTCGTGCTAGATTGTCTCATGATTCGACCGACGCCGTGCTAGTACTTGACGCTATCCAAAAGTAAACATGCGGTTTGCCGCTCTTGTCGACACATCTACATGAGGTGGTCACTAGCAATATCAAGCTATCTTGGATCTCGGCTCGTGGGATATCGGCTCATCCTTACACGGGTAGCTAGCCCGGAGGTGCCGCAGTCTCCCATGCGGTCATCCAGCATCCTACCTTGAGCCTCACTCATTCCTTCTGGGCCGAATCGGTCCCTTGGCCTAGGCAACCATTCGAGGAAACTTCACCTTGTCGACAAGTTATCCAATGACCATACAAGACTCAACTCGATCTACCAATCCTTCCTTAACATGACCATGCTTTCCTTCTTTCTATCGAGACTCCCAACTAGTGGGACCGATATCAGCGACAATAAGTCGTATGGACTTTCTTTGATCATAGCATGCTCTTTACTAGATCCACCGTAGCTCGTGCCTTAGACAGACATGGTTCTATGGGAGACGCTATCGCTCAAGTCATATACTTTATACGACGAGCCTTGTTCTTAAGGGACTACACGACTTGACAACTGCAGCTAGAGCGGGACAGTGCTAGAAATGGCTTCGATGGCCCAACATAACTCTTGTCTAACTTATTCGAGCAGTGATTCGACGAGCAAAGGCTACGTCGAGCTATGCGTCGAGGGAACGTGCTATGCACGGGGTCGACTTGAACAACCAAGTTCTCGGGTGCCTACACTTAAGCCAACGAGCTGTGCTAGACGACTTAAACCATGGGATGTACAAAGGCTATGCCAAGCCTTGCTGGACATAACCATGCATGCTTTATTAAGCATTCATGCGGGCGACGCCTATGACTTAGGCTGATTCAAATGTTGGGGCAAAACGACGGGACCGTGCATGCTTTATCAAGCATTTACGCAGGCGGCGCTTATGACTTAGGCTATTTCAAGTGTTGGGACAACTTAGCAACTTAAGCCAACTTTCTTCTCCCAAGCCACGGGAACGAAGGATCGAGTGTCATTTGAAAGCACGTTGAGCCGACTTCTAAGCAGACCGTGGGACCATTTTCCATGTTCTAAGACATTCCGACGGGTCGAGATTATTTCCTTAGCTATGTGGATGCATTTCTATTGTTAACAATCCTATCTTGTACAAGTTTAATACATGCGAGTTATTAAGTGAAAGCTAAGATGAGGCAAGTTCACTAAAACTACCCTACCTGAGCGAGCGGTCACCTTGACCGAGCGAGCCTTCGTGCAGCCGTTGCAAGGCTAAGTCCGAACGCCGTCGGCGTTTCGATTCCTTCGATTGACTTTATGGGACGAGGTACTACAGACAGGTACTAATGAAATTACACAACGAGAAGGGGGAAGAAGAATAGGAAAGACAGACCTGCTAACCCATCACCTGCAGTATCGGTCACCTTGACCCTCAGTACAAAAACTCCACCCCTCTGGTGTTAGGTATGGTGCTGTGCTACAGGTGCCCTAGCTCCCTTTCTCTGACCCTGTGCTCCACCATGTAGGGGTGCCAAGGGACAATCCTTTATCTGGTGAGCATTAGATCCACAAAATAGGCAAACCTTCAACCTCCTCCTACAAGACTCCCAAATGTGTTCCGGCTTCTTACAGTAGGTACAACTCTGCATCCTCTGATCCTGACTTTGAGGCTGATGCTGTCCCTGCTGAACCCGAGCTGGTGCCTGCATCTGTTGAGGCTGGTGTACTATCTTATGCACACAGGGACGCTTTCCACTCCCACTGGCCACTCCTGAATCATCTCGACTCCTTTTGGAATTGAGCTCCAAGTCATCCTCTCCTGCCATAGCTCCCAACAGAATCTCCTCAAAAGTAGCATTTCTGTTGCTCTTGGTCAAGGACTTGACTTCCGTAACAAAGCCCTTCCTGAACCTCCTAGCCTTCGCTATCTCGCTAAAGCCTTCCACAAATCTGCCCAGGCGGCAGAACTCTCCAGCATACTCTTCTACTGTCAGGTTCCCCTGAACCAGGTTCTCGAACTGCATCTCCAAAGCGCCAAGTGCTGTATCGGGGAAGAACTTCTCCTTGAAAAGCTTCTTGAAAGCCTTCCAAGTCTGCCCCTCTGTACCAACCATGGGGTCGGTCTGGTACCATATACGGGCAAGGTCCTATATCTGGCTGCCCGCTGCCTTTATCTGGAGCCGTGATGGTATCTTTACAAGTGGAAGATCTCCTCTATGTGCTCGATCTAGTTGTTCGCATAAAGGATACCCTCCGTACCCTTGAAGTCTCGCGGATGCATCTTCTGGAATTCCTGAATGCCCGGTGTCTTCGGCTGGTATGGCTGAATCTGCCCTCCCTACGGTTGGGCAGTTACCTTCTCCACTGCTACCATGGCTAGCTGATAGGCATTATCAATGCCCTGCCTTATATCCTCCGCCTAGCGCCGCTGAGTCTCCATCATCTGCTGTATGAAGGCAAAAAACTGCATCATATCAACTCTCCCCTGAGGCGGTGGTGGTAGCATCCCCTGAACTCCTGGGGTAGTCCTCAGAACCGGTGGAGGAGCACCCCCAAAAGCTGTAGACGCTCCCACCTGAGTTGGAACAAGAGGTACTGCGGTCCCAGGGTCCTACTGAGTCGGACGAGAAGTGGCAGACCTCTCAGTGGTATCCTTCAGGCCAGAGCGTTGCGATCGTGTCTCCACCATCCTGAAGATAGATCAAACAAAGAATCAATTACTGAGAAGGAAGTGATATAATCAAAGGAGGACTTATTTTAAAAGAAGGCAATTATCAGCAAGAATGTGTATATGGCACGAATTAGATCAGAATTTTTCCTAACTGTGATTGAGTACCTCTCTCCTAATACCTATTTCTTAGTTTCTATCGCAGGCTCGTAGCAGTACAACTAAGTCGTCGTACTACCACGATATCGAAAATATGCGAATCTCGACCTGCATAGGCCACCACTAAAAACGTGTCACGACCTGCATCCAGTGTAAGGGTACAAGTGCGTAACAATGTCCAGCCTACGCCACGGAATCGGCAGTAGAACGCTATTTTAGGTCACTATCTAAACCAACTCATGCAATTATATAATGTACTTGTCTTAAATTCAACTCCAAACGGAGGACAAGTATAGAAATAATATAACTCAATCACAGTCTAAGTACGATAGAATAACACAAAATTCTATAACTAAAAGAAAACAAAAAAGACTACTAAATGATAGTATCTCAAACAACTCAAATAAGACAACTCTTAAATTATTATAATTCAAGTTCTAGTAAAGAAATCTAAAACAGTCTACTAAACTAGTCTACCGATCACTCCTGAGAGTCGGAGCTAAAGGTAGCTAATCCCTCTCCAGATCCATAGTGAGTAGGACATGCATCCTCAGGGCTAACATTTGTAATATTTTAACAGGTCCAGTCAGAACAGGAACGAATACATCTCATCAAGTAAATCCAAGTAAATGACAAAAACTATAAAACTATTTATTCTGTATTTAATTCCTTTAATTTTATGCTAATTATTTTTCTGTATTTTATTTTTTGCTTTTGTTTTTCTCTTGGTTTATTTTGTTCATGTTGAACCAACTTGGTTTAGCTTGGTTCATCATGATAAGGGATGGATGGCTTAGATTATGTAGGAAGGAATGGGTGGTGGAGATTAACTTGGGCTAGATATTTATACCCCTTTTCTTCTCTCTCTCCTCACAAACTCTCATTTCTCTTCCTCCACCAAAGCCCTAACCCATTTGGAGAGGCAAGTGCACCTTGCTTCCACATGAGAACCCATTTTTATGGTTCATTTATCTTTCTCTCGTGATTCTAAGATAGTTTTAGAACTTGACATTTTGCATTTTGAAGTTTTATTTTGTAGATCTAGAAATTTACCATTTTCGGATTTTGGTGGTTTTGATCTATCAAACTTCCTTATTTTTAAGTTTTGATCGTTCCAGGTTGTTGAGATTTGGGTTATACCCCATTTTGATCTATGGAAGTCCCATTTTTGGCTTAGATTAAGGTTTTCATAGAATTTGGAGTTCTGAAGGTTCCTTACGTCCACGTTTATTCGTGCCAGCGTAGTATCAAACTCTACGCCCACATTTATTTGTGTTAGCGTAAAATCTGGATTACGCAAGTCAAGACTGTTTTACGCGTAAAATAAAATCTACTCTGCCTTGGCATAAAACAAGTTTCATGCGTAAACTTTATTCCTTTATGCGTACTCCTCTAGCTTGGTGTACTTCCTTTAAGCGTACTCCTCTGGCTTGGCGTACTTCCTTTACGCGTACTCCTCTGCCTTGGCGTAAAACAAGTTTTACGCGTAAATTTTATTCCTTTATGCGTACTCCTCTCGCTTTGCGTACTTCCTTTACGCGTACTCCTCTGGCTTGGCGTACTTCTTTCACGCATACTCCTTTAGCTTGGCGTACTTCCTTTACGTGTACTTCCTTTATGCGTACTTCCTTTACGCGTACTCCTTTGGCGTACTCCCCTTGACGTACATCCTTTGGCATACTCCCCTGCCCGGTGGCTTCCTAGCACTAGAGTATCTTACCCCCTTGCCCGGTGCAGTATGGCCCTGGCATCTATTGCCCTAGATTTACCTTTATTGGGCGCATGGCACCCCTTATTATATCCTTACGCCTTTTTGACATGAACTCGATATAATCATGATATGTTAATATTTTAATACATATTATTGTGTGGAGTGTGCACTATGCCTCGATTGGTTTATGGATACCTAGTATGACTGGAACTTAACCCTGAGAGTTATAGACTCGACCATACTAAATACTAGTTCGACTCTCATGCTTTGTCACGAATTAACATTGATTGTTACCTTGAGTAATGATTGATCATGCGTTCCTAGTTGGAACTAAGAGACTGGCTAGTCGTCTTGTTGAATTGAATGAGACACGTTCATATATTAAATATGAACCATTATAATCGACTAGCCGATCCCAAACATTGGCATATGGATACGTGCAGACTTCAACTTATTTTCTACAAAAGCAGCATGTGTACCTTACAATCAAGGCATGATTATTCTGTGGCTAGGTTTGATTGTTGCATTACGTTATGTAAGACCTATAACCTAACCGTACGAGCATCGTTGTAGAGTTATACATATCGTACTCTGTACGAAAGTACTCATTCTGAATGACCATGATCTACGACATGAGATTTCAATTAACATAGGGACTATTAAGTTAAATAAAATAATGATTGCATGGAGAGAATAGATTCCCGAGTTCTTACATGACAGCCATCTTGGGACAATTAGTGCCCCGACAAGCCGGCTGGTTCCCACAGATACTGCAAACCTGCCACACGAGCAGTGAGTGGTATCTGTTTATTTTTTTTATATATATTGATGACGGGCATCCCGCTGGGACACGTATAATTCATGATTGGTGCAATTGATTATTGGGTAGACTAGCCTTGCTTGTACATTGTAAGAACTGAGGAATCCCTTATTGCATATTTCTAGGGCAACTTGGAACTTACAGTTAGCAAGCCGTAGTAGTTGTATTACCGCTTAAATTGATTTGTTTGTGTACTGTACCTACTCTGTTAACTACTGAGATGATCAGAATGTCAGGACATGACGGGTCAACTTCTGTCATTGTTTGGTTGGAAAGTTGGTTTGAAGTGTCGTAATGTTGTGTGAATTCCATTAGCAAGCGGAGACTTATTTATCATATTCTTAACTCATACCGCTGGTTCTAATTCTTCATGTCGTGCTTCCTTTATGGTACTTGCTATTTGAGGTCTAACCTCTCTGGTTTTGCATGGCCAGATTTAGAGCCAGCTCCCGAGGACTCAGCTTACTTCCACCTCCAAGATGGTCAATACTAGAGGGATGATCGCATGAGGAAACGAATGGATTCCTTGCTTCCCTGCTCGTTTTGCTACTTACTTTATATTTTGCCGCTTGGCACCGACCTGTTAGTCGGACTGTCTTGCACTTACTTTTATTTAATTATAGCTAAGTTAGACTGTAGCTGATAACGATTGTGTATACCTTGTTATATCATCTGGCTATGTTTTGTAAAGCTAGATCTCAAGAATATTTTGACTGAGCATTTGGGATGCCATACTGCTCATTCTTACATGTTCTCTACTTACTGCTTTTCATTGAATGATTGAGACAATAGATGTTGAGTAATCCTAGTGAGACTTTCATGTAGTATGCACCCCCTCGTCTTTTAGACAGCATTGATCATATTATACGGTATTCATCTACCCGTAATACGTAGTTGGCTGAGTCATTCCCCCGCTCTCCGATATTCTGGTCCTGGGCGTGATAAGGTTTTAGTGGTGGCCCATACAGGTCTGATTTCAGACTTGTGGGGTGTTTTAATTTATAGGATGTCTCAATCACACACATTTTTCCTTGATCTCATGATTCGTTACTCTCAATCCTAGCTTGAAATTCTGGTATCCTTTGACTTCATTGATCTTTTCTGTCCGATCGTTTGATTGCTCTCTTGTTCCTTTTCTTATGGGCACCTCATCCGCATCTGTCAGAGCTGGACAGTAACAACAAGGGCAACACGAACAATATGACCATGTTGATCAGCAACAAAGGCCAGTACTACCTCAAGAGAATATCCAAGAAGAGGTGACAGTGGAACCAACAGCTGGACCGCAGTATCCAGAGGTTCCAACACCACAAACAGTTTTGCCTACCCCTATGGCAGTAGACACACCAGCCCTTCTGGAAATCATAAGAGGGATGATGGCTACTCAGCAACATCATATGTTGGCCCAGCAACACATGCACACTCAGCAGCAAGAGCAGAATGTATTGCTCAACCAAGGATTGCAAACGACTTTGGAAAGGGGAGTGAGGGCTGACTTAGGGGCGTCAACCAGGTTCTGTAAGTACAACCCCCATCGTTTCGAGGGCACGGAAGATGCCATTTTAGCAGATGCATGGCTTAAGGACATCGAGGCTATTCTGACAGCGGCTAAGGTACCGACGGAAGAACGTGTGGTTTAAGTAAAGCTGTTACTTCAGGACCTCGCACGTGATTGGTGGGAATCAGAAGAAGTGGGCATTAGACGTCATATAGTTTGGAATGATTTTACTGCGAGGTTTAAGACGAAGTACTATGGAGTTGTGGCACAGTTCGAGCTACAACAAAAGTTTAACAACCTCAAGCAGGCTGGCAAGACAGTGGATGCTTATGCAGCAGAGTTCTGCAGACTGAGTAGGTTTGCCCTGGAGATGGTAGCAACGGAGAGCCAGAGGGCTATGAGAATTCAACAAGGATTCCATCTTGAACTCTTGCAATTGATAGAGGGGCACAACTACTAGACTTTCGATGATGTATTGACGGCAACCCAGAGGAATCAGATCACAATCCAGAGGATCACATCAAGGACTAGAGGTCAAAAGAGATCTCACAATCAGATTGAAGGAGGAGGGGGAGTAGCACCCCAAATAACAGCACCATCTCCTGGTATTTGTATTTATGATGTAGCGATACGAGGGCCAGCACCACCAGCAAGACAGCAGCAGCAGCAAAGGAAGAACCAGCAACCCTCAGTGGGCTGCACCTATTGTGGGAAGGTAGGGCACTCTAGAGGTGTGTGTCGGGCATTGATAGGACAGTGTCTGATATGTGGAAATCTAGATCATCGGGTTTCCACTCGTCCCATAAATTAGAGGTTAGGAGGACCAGTGCAATAATTTCTTATGCTGCTAGCACCAGGGGCAGGCCAGTATCAAGGACCAGCAGTAGCAGTGAGACCGCTGACACAACGCCCGTTGATGTCGCAGGCTCAAATGTTTCGGCAGCAGGGACTGCCGATGCAGCAGCAACAACAAAGACCACCCCAACATCACCAAGGCAGGGGCAAGCAGCAACACCCGGCTAGGCCGCAACATGGGAACCAACAAGGAGGCCGAGGGCAGGCATTCAATCTGCCCTTGGAAGAGGCATTGGCATCGGAAGATGTTATGGCAGGTAACATTCTGTAACGCCCCAAAACCAAAATACTGGAGAGCGGGGGCGGACATAGCCAGCTACATATATTGAAGTGCAATCCACCCCGCTATACGGTCACGGCTGTCTAGATACATGAGGGTTTAACTACAAGCCATCAGTCTCTTATGGTCATGAACAAGCCTATTGTCTCAACCTCAAGCAGGTAATAACAGTTATAAGATGTCAGAGCACCAAATATATAATAGTAAGGCGTCCCATACATTACATATTCGGATGATCATGAAGCTAGTCATACAAATGTGAAGACTAGCAAGAGTTTCAGTCATACATGATTAACCCTAGGATTTGTTAATCATGCTACAGCCTGTAGGCAAACAATAAGTAAAGTGCAATCGAGCTAACACGTACTCGTCGGCTAAATGCCTCAAAAGAATATTTTTACAATAGAGTGGGAGAGCAAAATAAAACCCATTCGTTGCCAGGGTTACGCCTGGTGGTCACCAACTGGCTGGAAGGTAGGGAGATCCTCTAGAGCTGCTCCAGTATCTGGCCATACAAAACCAGCTGGGTTAGATCCCAGAAAGAGCAAGTACCACAAATGAGGCTTTACTTAAGAACTAAAACCAGCATATCAGAACATAAATAAGAAGATAATTAAGACATAAATTCTAGATAGGGCAATAAATATCAAGAGATAAGAAGTTATTCTGATCAGCTATTGACAAGGTGAACATAAGCAATCATGTTACTAAAGTAACCAGGTATTGGAACAAGACAAGGCTTAGACTCTATCCAACATTTACGGCCAAGCAATAAGTACGGCTTGATACTTTAACTAATTAGGGTTATCACAGGCCTAGTTACTAGCAAGATGCAACGAGATTATTCCAACAACCACAAGTCCTGCAGACCATCCAGATTATCCAGGTCGAATATTCGTTCATGAAGGGTGCAACACATAACAGTGTGCTAGAAATGTGTCCTACTCGTCGGCAGGCTACAAGTCCACTTGCGTGCCTAGATAACGGGGTTGCCTGTAGTTGGGAAATCTCTTCATGACTACTGGATTATTCTAGTTATTAGCCTTAGTCAATTTCAGTAGGTACCCCTGACCATGGTACCTAGGGGTCCCTGTCCTAGACATGATGCAAGACAATACTGGTTCATTTATACAAACACAATCGCCCACGGTGTCCAGGCCATTCATTCTTGTCATGTCGTGCTAGCCGTCGTAACAGTATATCGAGGTATATCATGTTAGATTTACTTATCACGAGTGCGCCACGACGGGCCACTATCATGCCATGTTACTTGTCAATCATTTTTATCGTGAGTGCGCCACAATGGGCCACTGTCGTGTCATGTTACTTGTCAAGAGTGCACCATGACGGATCACTATTGTATTCATGGAACATGTGCAGAATTTATATGGTACAAGCATTCTATCAAGGGACCCAAGTTACACAGAGGGTCGTGAGACATAAGCATAAATATAACAACCCAACAAAATAAAGGGGCACAAGGGCTGTGGAAAGAGCCATGCGGCCCGGGAGCCAAGGGTTATGGCCTATGCGACCAAGGATAGTCATGCGACAAAGGGGTGGAGGCTCATGCGGCTGGGGGGTTGCAGGCTCATGCGGCTTGGGGGTGCATGCTCATGCGGGTAGGGACGTGCAGGCTTATGCGGCTGGGGAGGTTGCAGGCTCATGCGGCTGGGTTGAAATGAGGGTTATGCGGTAAGGTCAACCGAAGCCATGCGGTTAAGGAAGAACTTGCATATGCGGCTAAGGAAAACAGGGCCATGCGGCTAAGGGGGACGGGCTTATGCGGCTAAGGGGGAAAGGGCTCATGCGTCTAAGGGGAAAACATGGGCTCATGCGGCAAAGGTCAACCGAAGCCATGCGGCTAAGGCTGCCAAAACCATGCTGCTAAGGGGAGCCGCAAAGGACTTGCCGCATAAAAAGCCATGCGGTCAAGCACTGTTCTTCTTCTCCAACTTCTCGAGAAGAAGAACCTGAGAAGTTGGGGGTTCCCCAAACTTCCCAACCTTCAATCCAAGCCCCAAATCTAGACTTCCATAGGTCAACATAGGGTAGAATGAAATTCTCTACAACATGAAACCATCAAAACTTAAAAGTAATAAAGCTTAATAGATCAAAACCCTAAAAAATCTAGAAATGCAACAAGCTTAGATCTATATGAAATGAACCATGGAAATTACATAGGCTAAGTACTAAAGTGTCTTAGAATCTTGTTGTTTGCCATGAAATATAAAAGAGCAGAACAATTATCGGAGGACTGGACTTTAACTTCACAATACAAACTCGCTTGTACAAATAAAGCCTAGGGACGAAAACCTAGGTACAGTAATCTAAGTACAATTGTTTATTTAGATTCTGGAGGGTGACGGTAGAGGCTCGGGAAAGCGACGACAACTCTTCCTTACTCCTTGGACGATCGGGTGCAGCCTTGGCTCTGTAGAAGAACTGCTTGGCATTGCTGAAGAAATGCTCTCCTTTCAGGCTCTCTCTGGCTCTCTGGCTCTCTATCTCTCTCTCTGTATGTGTCTTGTCCGTATCTCTCTGTGTGTATATATTTTTTGCAAGAGAATGATACCTTGCTATTTATAAGATTGGGGGGCCTCATTAGGGTTTGCAATGGTTGCCCATTCTTAAAAGTCGGCGGCTAAGGATCACTGGATCTGGGCCGTTCATCGAGATTTGAGCAATAAATGTGATTGCATCAAATCTTTTGTGGGTAATTAATGATGATTGACATAAATCCTTATGATTTGTTGTGCCAATGATCTGATTTGATCCCAATATTTTATTAGGATTTGTTGAGGGATTTCGCTCAATTTGATGCCACGTGCCCTGATATCATGCCACGTGTCTTAACCGCGAGCCACTGCAAAAATCTGAGCCGCAGGAAGGTTGCACCTCATTGAGCCGCATAAGGCTGGCCATGTGTCAAGACTGTTTGAAAGTGGTCCCCTGAACATTTGGACCGTATGGTAATGATCTGAGCCGCATGAGTATAGGTGACCGCATGATGGGTGCCTTCTTCGTGAACCGCATGAAGATAGTCTTCATGAGCCGCATGAAGATAGTCTTCGTGAGCCGCATGGGGATAGTCTTCGTGAGCCGCATGGGACAGCTTCGGCCTGAGCCGCATGGGATGGTCTCTACTTGAGCCGCATGCAACTGTCCACGTGTCAAGGCCGCATGACAGTTTCTGGATCTCGAAAGATTGTGTCAGAGATTTTCTTCATTTCCCTAGGAGTCTGTCATTATGTCAGAGTTATGATTTGTAGGGCTGTCATGTGTCAGAGCTGTCAGCCATCAAAGCATCTAATATAGTAAAGGACAAAATGGAAGAGCTGTTTGCAGGCCACGTGGCTCCTCTTCGAGCCGCATAGAACTGGTTTGAGCCGCATAGATCCTTGATCCGTATGGATCTTTGAGCCGTATGAACTCTCTGAGCTGCATGGGGCTCCCTGGCCGCATGGATCTTTCTTTATTCTTTTCCATGCTTTTACAAGACCCCCTTCAAAGTTTTCAGTTTGTAAAATTGAAATACTTTGAATAAGAAGCATGGCCATGTATAAATTCTTCTGGCCGCATGAGCTCCTCGCCACGTCATCCTGCCACGTACGAAGATCTTTTGCATTAAATGCTGTTGATCTGCTGTCAGTTTTAAGGCTACTTTTCGGGGGAGGATCCCAGGGGTTTGGCCTTCATTTTAGGCGGCTCGCCTCGATAATCGAAGGGTCAATTTTTTTGTGTTACACGAGAATCGAAATGCCCTACTTTTGTTTATAAATAGAGATAAATTTAGTAGGAGGGATTTCTTTACTTTCTCTTTCGTTCCCAACTCTTGCTGTCTCTACTTTCTTTCCTTATCTCCCTTCTCCGACCGTCGAAAATGGCCTCCAAGTCTTCCAAGGTCGCCTCTGCTGCCGCAAAGGGCAAGAAAGCGGCTTCCTCGTCGGCCGCCGTGTCCGAAGTGCACCCTGATGTCTACCCTGCTTTCAAGGGTAAGAAATAGATTTGAATATTTTGAACCCCAAGGACCCATGGCTCTGTTGCATAACATATGCACAAGCCTTCACCCTTCGTTCTCATTGAACCGCCCAAGCTCGACCATGATGGAACCGCATATGTTGTATGGGCCGCATGACCCTCTCATATCCGAGCCGCATAGGGCATGCCCTATGTTTGAGCCGCGTGGAAAAGATTTGAGCCGCAGGAATACTTCTGGATTTGAACCGCATGGAACCTCCTTTATGTGGAACCGCATATGTTCTTGACAAACTTGCCCGCATAGAATTTTGCTGAGTCGCACCGCATAAACTCTTCTGCGAGATAGAACCGTATAAGTTTTAATCCGAACCGTATAAGATATCGAATCAGTGTCACATGGAACTCCCAACAGAATTAGGCCGCATGAGGCTGTCTTGACCCGAGCCGCATAGGCTCTATTGAAGCCGTGCCGCATAAAACCCAGCTGAATTGGGCCGCATAAGGCTTCATTGATCCGAGCTACATAGGCTCATAGAAACTTCTTTTTGAGAAACTTTAAGTGGTTTCGTTTTAACCTATCTTTTAATCCTGTTTCTTTTCTCCTTCTCCAGTGAACCTCCCAACCAACCCGGCAAGAGAGCTTCTGGTGGGTTCAGCTCAATTTGCCGTAGGTGTGTGGCTTGACGGCCTAATTTGGCATATGATGGATCAGCTTTCCACCAATGAGCCTTTGGAGAGGGTGGCTGCCATCAACAACCAGCCTTTTCACTTTCTTTGCACTATGATGAATTCGGGGAAACTGGACGGAGAATATCTGAAACCAGTTTTTCTCTTTGGAGATGTTTTATCCATAAAGAACTCCCGAATGCTGGATATTTCTAAGAACTGGGATTTTACCGTGGACGGGGTGGAGATCCATGTTCCCGAGATGGAACGGTATTTTCCCCTCTCATGGTTTAATATGGTACCGTTGAGCAGGAGAATGGCGGGCTCCCTGACTCCAACCCAACCGGGGATGTTCGTGGGCAACATCCACTATAATATGAGTATTAGGTCAGCATGTGCGAGTAGGGAGTCAGTCAGTCAGAGTGTGATGGGGCTGATTTCTGGTACTTTCATAAACGTGTCTGATCCCAACTTCACTTTTACTCGAGCTGATACCTTTCTGAATCAGCTCGCTCGCAAGGGGTCTTATCCTGTGGGCAGGTTATCGCTGTTGAATTGGATAAACCCCATTCCTACATAGGCCAATCTTTCCTCGTGGATATTGAGGAACTACGAGGAATTCCTTCGGGAGATTGATCTTTACTATGCCATCCGGGGCACCTGTTACGGATTGCTCATTAACAAGCCGCTGTTCATGGCCCTTTTGGAGATGTATAACCACTGCACGGGGACTTTCTTCGCGCCCGGAGGAGAGTTGGGACTTGCTCTTCATGAAATGTATGCCGTTTCTAAGCTGCCGTGGGGGGGCGAGGCCTTTGAAGTATACACCCCGACGAACGAGGAATTCGATGATCTGGATCGGCGATTCCCAGGTTTCATCGCTGTGTACCGGGAACTACTGTGCTACCATAGCATCTATCATCAGACTGCTATCAAGAAGAATAATAGCTCAGAAGGGAACGCCTTCCATACCACAGCCTGGGTCGCATATCTTTTCAAATTACGTCCTTCCGACCGGGTTTCTTCTAGAGGTCTTCAAACCCAGGCGGAGGTAAAGGACCTGATGTTGAATGCCAAAAGGTCGAGGTCCACCCGTGATAGATTTGGGAGTCGTACTGACTCCTTCAGTTATTTCTACTACTGTACCCGGCAGATGTCTAAGAAAGCAATCTTGGCCGGGTTCTTGATGGTATGGCTACGGAATTACGTAGTCTCGGGAGGGGCAGGTTCTACTGAAAGGATCAGCCGCCACTTCATTCTCCCGGCTGTGAAGCTGGTCTTCAAAGTCAGACTGGCCCTTCTTCCGGCTATGGTGTGTAGCATACACCACGGCCTCCGCGCCTTTCATCTAAAGTCATTGCTCGCGAGACGATGCTGGACTTTGAGCGGATAGAGCTACCATACCATTATCTCATGGAGTGGTTATTGATGTATTACCGATCGTTGATGAGGCCCGGGACAGAGGATGATGCTACTGCTGATGACGTCTTCCTTTTCCGATACCGTCATCAGTCTTGGGAGTACGATACTATGTCGGCTTGTCGGAGGGCGTTGGCGAGAGTTGACGGGCCCGACTTCTTTGTGTCTCTTTTTCAATTTACCCCTAGAGAAGTTAAAGGGGATACACGTTAATGGCATTGAACCTCCCCAACTTTTATCTGAGAAGATGCTTCTTTGGCTGCGTAACATTTGCCCTGCGCACCTAGTATATCATTACCAAAATTACGTATATCTGGAGCCTTATTTGCCCAACAGGTTTTCTCGTCAATTCGGGTATAGTCAGCTGTTCCTTGACTGCCCCAGTGCTTGTCTAGGCTACGAGGGCAGTGTCCTTGACGGCATCCGGGCGTGGCATTATTACAATACGGTTCATACCCGGGCTAGCTTCTCGGTCCCCGACGCTAATATGCAAGGGGAAATTCTGTATATGGCGGCCCTTTATTATGTTGCGGCGAGCAAATCTCCCGTGAATTTTAACATGAACACCAGCTTCATTGTCGGGACCGGCTTGGCAGAGAAGCCCGAAGGTTCCAGGAAGAGAAGGAGAGGGGCGAATAGGGTTCCTGTGCCGGACTCGGAGTCCACTACGGCGGACGAAGAGGATGACGAGCAGGACGTCGATGACTCGTCGTACTCTTCAGACGAGAAGGTGGGGGACCAGCCTCCTACTGTACCGAACGAAGATATGGAGGATCATCCATCTGCTGTGCCTGGTGCTTCGTGCAAACGAGGCAGGCGTCTGTCCACTGACGAAGGCAGGACCTACTCCACGAAGTGGGCTGCGGTAAGACGTTGTAGACTGTTTATTGATGACGTTGACGCTGTTTCTGAGGTGATTGGATTTTCAACTGCCTTTTCCTTCTTTTTCTAAGTTATGGCCTAATCATTTTTTCCTTTTGCTTTTTGTAGGCGTCCGGGGAGTCTGTTTCTTGGGACTCGACTGCTGAGGTCGATCTGACCTTGTCCATTTTGATCAATGATATGTGCACCGCCATCACTTCTGTTGGGGTTCTTCCGGAGGCGGCCGGGGAGTCTCACCTTGCTGAGACCTCAACCCATGGGGACGGGGGCTCTACTGCACCTGTCCCTTAGACAGCTGAATTTCAACAAGATGACACTGACCTGGCTGGCTCCATTTTAGGGGTGGCTGGGGCATAGAAACCAATTGAATTTGAGTTGGAAGCTGCGGATGGAGGGACCATGCCAGCTGCGAACGAGCTGCAGCCTCCGTGCTCTTCCCCTGGTAAGACAAACCAGCTT
Organism: Iris pallida; assembly: GCA_029216955.1. NCBI lineage: Eukaryota > Viridiplantae > Streptophyta > Magnoliopsida > Asparagales > Iridaceae > Iris > Iris pallida. The sequence goes on from JANAVB010018998.1 coordinate 14,846,533, forward strand.
CTTAACTTGTGAGGAGGCCTATTTGTTCTATCATCCTGTCCTTCGTGGATTAATGATTGCTTTGGACATGCAGGTCCCACCCCTTTATTGTCGGTGACGAACAATGCTGGAGCGGACTCTACCGGAGGGGATCTGATGGAAGCACGTGTGCCTCCTTCTTTTCCAACCTGTACTGAGGATCTTCCAGCTGGGTCAAGTTCGGGAGCCCTGGTGATAGCACAGCTGGGGCAAGGGACGACGCTTTTCGCGCCCTCCTCTGCGAATAGGGTTTCGGGAGTTAACCTTTTCGCCCTGCCAAGTATCCAGGCTCTTCGGGTGGCGGAAGAGGAGCTAGCTACTATTCTTGCCTCTTTTCGCACAGAATTCATTTCCCTGGTGGCAGGGACGGCAAGTTCTGAGGCTACTCCTTCGGTACTGCCTGCCATACTCCCTTTGACGTCGTCCTCAACAAAAGTTTTGGATGAAGTGTCCCAGGATGTGGTCGACTGTTTCCACCGCCACTTGAAGAGGGGTTTTGAGGCAGCTGTGGAGAGGGGGACTCCCTTTGTTATGGCCCGTCAATGCGCCGGTGGCCAAATTAATATTCTTAGAATACTTCCCGGTGGGACGGGACTAGCGGCGCTTCTGGAGCCTAAGCTGTTAGAGGCCGATCGTCTTATGGCCCAGTTTCGCGTACTACGACAAGCTGATCTATCAGTAGAAATAGATCAAGAGCGTACTTTCCTCACAACCGCGGTAGAGAAGGTAAGGATTGCTCGGGAATCGCTCAAGCCAGCTATATTGAAGCATCGTCGGGATCTGACTCAGTTGTACGATCAATGGGGCCGTCGCACTGAAGATTGTGCGACTTGGGAAGCGACTGCCTCCCGCGGGGTAACTGACACCCGGAAGCAGATTCTCGAACTCCAGAGAAAGCTGTCCTTCCTGGAGTCTGAGCTTGAAGCTGCTCGTACTGAAAAAGGGGTTGCTATTCAGGAGGCTGACAAATTTAGTAGAGCTTCTACCAATCTGAAACTTGCTTTGAAGAAGATGGAAAATGATTGGCAGGCATATATGTATTTGAATGATACGGAGCAGTTGTCCCAGGAGGCCGAGCGTCGAGCTAGGCAGCGGCTTGAGCGAGGGACTGCCTTAGTGAGAAACCGCCTCTTGGAGTTGTGTAATGCCGAACTATAGTCGGCCTTTTCTTATTTCTGTTTTCCTCTTCTTTTCTTTTTGAGAGGGACATGGTCCCCATCATATGTAATGCTTTTTCGTCTTTTCAAATAAAGAGTACTTTCCATTCTACCCTCCATTTGTATTGCTTGTTTGTGGTGGTATTGTGGCAATGTGTGCCCTGCATGGGGTATTGTCTGTGGACTTGTTGCCCCTGGTCTACCTTTGTTTTAGGTATGGGTAACAAGTTTGATTGGGGATACCTAGAACAGTTCCACGGTAAGGTGGTTGTGGGTGTTCGGAGTATCGAGAGATAGAATGCCATGGAGCAGCTGGGCTCCCGGGACATGATAAGGGATGGTGGGCCTATACTAAGAGACTTAGCAAAGGACATTTGTGGGCCTATTATCCTTGGCGTAGCCCGACTTAGGTTACGGATAATAGGATGAAGGGGAACCAACATACTTACTCAGAGGTAATGAGGACATGACAAGTATGAGGGTTTTACCGTGGAGTCTTCCTACTCAGAGATAATGAGGACATGGCAGGAGTGGACTCAACGGAGAATATTTGTGGTCAACAGAGGACATTTGTGGGCCTATTACCCTTGGCGTACCCTAGTTTAGGGTACGGATAATAAGACGAGAGAGAACCAACATACTTACTCAGAGGTAATGAGGACATGGTAAGTACGAAGGTTTTACCGTAGAGTCTTCCTACTCATAGGTAATGAGGACATGGCAGGAGTGGACTCAGCGGAGAATATTTGTGGACCTATTATCCTTGGCGTACTCCGGTTGTGGGTACGGATAATAAATCGAAAGGGAATCATCATACTTACTCAGAGGTAATGAGGACATGGCAAGCATGAAGATTTCTTCGACGGAGCCTTCCCACTCAGAGGTAATGAGGACATGGCAGGAGTGGGCTCAATGAAGGAGGGTACATAGAACGACTCAGAGGTAATGAGGACATGGAAGTTCTATGTAAAGGGGTGATTTGTTTTTGGCAGAAGTGAAACGACTCAGAGGTAATGAGGACATGGCCGTTTTAGAAATTTGTGGATTTGTTACCCTTTTTGTGCGCTGGGAGTGCGGGTAGTGGATCATGAGGGAGGATCTCTTTCAGGAAGAAAATTCAGAGGTATGGTCATACATGACTTACTATCTGAAAGAGTGACTGAAATGTGAGTTCAGAGGCACCTGCAGGTACATGACTCGATAATCTGGAATGTTGTGGATATGAGTTCAGCGGCACCAGCGGGTACATGACTCGATAATCTGGACTATTGTGAAAGTGAGTTAAGCGGCACCAGCAGGTACATAACTCAATAATCTGGAATGTTGTGGGTGTGAGTTCAGCGGCACCAGCGGGTACATAAATCAATGATCTGGAATGTTGTAAAAGTGAGTTCAGCGGCACCAGCGGGTACATGACTCGATAATATGGAATATGTTGTTTAGACATAATATTTCTTTAGGAACTTGCTGTTGACGGGCAACATAAGCAAGTCTCCATTTTGTTTTGTGAGGCGGTAAGCACCGTTGGAGAATACAGCCTCGATGATAAATGGACCTTCCCATTTTGGTTGGAACTTGCCGGCGGTCTTGTGAGTCATGACCATCGGCCTTCGGACTGCCAGGACGAGATCGCCTACCTGGAATGTTCTGATTTTAACCTTCTTGTTGAAGGCTCCAGAGATGCGTGCTTGGTATAGTTCGATCCGTTGCTGAGCCAGGAGACGCTTTTCATCTAGGGCCTCTAACTCTTGTAGCCGGCGACGGTAGTTATCGTCCGTCATTAATTGATAAGTGAGAGCGACACGGAGCGAGGGTATTTGAGTCTCCAATAGGAGAACTGCCTCACTCCCGTACACCAGGGAGAATGGTGTGTTCCCTGTGGCCGTTCGGACTGTGGTACGGTACGCCCATAGGTATTCACCAAGCTTCTCGTTCCAGTGGCGTTTGTTGGACGATACGAACTTCTTGAGTAACTTGATGATGGTTTTGTTGAATGCTTCTGCCAACCCATTCGCTGCTGGATTCTATGGCATCAAAGCAATATTCTGGATACGGTGCTTGTCGCAGAATCGATAGAAGGTGTGGCTTGCAAACTGCAGACCATTATCGTGGATGATTCTTCGGGGCAGTCCAAAGCGATAGATGACGTGATGCTTAAGGAAGCTGATCACGTTTGAAGTCTATACTTTTGTAAGCGGGACAACTTTTGCCCATTTGGAGAAGTAATCTGTGAATGCGAGTATGAAGCGATGTCCTCAGGAGGAAGGTGGAGTAATCGGACCGATGATATCCATTCCCCATGCTTCGAATGGCCAGGACGCTACTGTTGGATGTAGAAATTCGGATAGTTGGTGGATGAAGTTTGCGTGGACTTGGCAGGCTTTGTACTTTCTAGCATAGTCTATTGTATTTGCTACCATCGTGGGCCTGTAGTATCCCATTCGGCGAAGACGGTCTTGTAATTTAGGGCCAGGCTGATGGGCCCCACAGACACCGTCGTGAGCTTCGTGTACGTCATCTTGGGCTTCTGCGTTTGACAGACATCGAAGCAATAATCCGTCGTAGGATCGGCGATACAGCATCTTCGTCTCTGTGTCGTAGAAGAATCGGAGAGAACGCCTTTTGATGGAAGTAGCTTCCTTTGGGTTCTCGGGCAGGATGTCGTAGACTACGAAGTCAATGAATGGTTGTCTCCAGTCCGGGACTTCGTCAATCATCTGGGCGGAATAACTCACCACAAATTGAACGTTGTTTTTGGGACAGACCAGTTCGTGGCCTATCACATCCACCGATTGGCGAGCATAGTTCGGAACCGCTAGAGAAGCGGCAAGGCCAGCTAGGGCATCGACTTCGATATTTCAGAGTCTGGGAACATGTTCGATGAAGAATCCCTCGAACGACGAGATAATGTCGATCACTATTTGGTGATAGAGGATCATGTCTTCTTGGCGGACTTCGTATGAGCCCCAGATCTGATTGACGATTAACTGAGAATCGCCGTATGCTTCAAGATATTCTACCCCCAGCTTTCTTGCAAGTTGGAGGCCAATGACCAAAGCATTGTACTCGGCCACATTGTTAGAGCAGGGTTCTGTGAGAGAGTAAGCACGATTGATCACCAATCCGGAAGGGGAAACCAGCACCACCCCAACTCCGAAGACGATGTTGCCCTTAGGTCCGGTCCTTGAGGCGCCGTCGAAGAACATTCGCCATATATCATCGTGAGAGGTTGCATGCGAGTCAGTGACCTCATCTGGGATTTCTTCATATATTCTGGACGACTCCGAGCCTGGGTGGGCTGCTAAAAGGTCTGCTAGAGCTTGACCTTTAATAGCCTTTTGTGGGACGAAGATCGTATGATAGGAGGATAGCAATATTGCCCATGTAGCGAGGCGAGAGCTGAGTGCCCCTGGTTTAGTCATGAGGACTCTGAGAGGGTTGACTCGCGAGATCACATGTATGGTTTGTCCAGTGACATAGTGCCGCGTCTTCTGAATGACGAATACCAGGGCGAGGCATTCCTTTTCCACGGTGGTGTATTGGTGCTCTGGCCCAATCATCATTCAACTGAGGTAATATATAGCTTGCTTATGGCCTGCATCGTTGTTTTGTGCTAGCAGAGCACCGAGGGAATGCTCTATTGCTCGTACATAGAGCAGGAATAGTTTTCCAGCAACCGGGGCCACAGGACTGGAGGGTTCGACAAATACTCTTTGATGCTGTCGAAGGCACACTGACATTCTTTGTCCCATACGAATGAGACGCCTTTCTTCATGAGATGGGTGAATGATCAACATCGCCCGGAGAGGTTAGAAATGAACCTCCTGATGTAAGCTAGCCCCCCTTGAAGGCCTCTGAGTTTACGAAGATTTCTCTGGGGACCCATCTCCATAATTACCTTTGTCTTTTCAGGGTCTACATGGATACCCTGGGCGGTGATGATAAAACCCAAGAACATTTTGCTGGATACGCCCAAGAAGGATTTTGTGGGATTCATCTTCAAATTGTGTGCTCGTATCAGGTCGAATACCGTCCTCAGATCTTGCAGATGGTCTCCCTTACAGCGACTCTTGACGACAATGTCATCAACATAGCACTCTATCGTATTGCGTAAGTGGTCTCTGAAGATGATACTCATGGCTCTTTGATATGTGGTGCCGATATTCTTCAAACCGAAAGGCATGACTGTGTAGCAGTATGTGCCAATTGGTGTTCGGAATGATGTATGCTTTTCGTCGTTAGGAGACATCTTGATTTGGTTGTACCCCGAGAAGCCATCCATGAATGACATACGTTCGAAGCCGCAGGTGTTGTCAATCATGATGTCTGTGATAGGAAGGAGGAATTCGTCTTTGGGACATGCCTCGTTCAGATTGCGAAAGTCGATACAGATTTGAATCTTCCCATTCTTCTTGAGAACTGGTACTATGTTGGCGACCCAATCCTGGTGTTGTTCCTCACGAATGAAGCTGCTGGCTATTAGTTTTTTGACTTCGGCTTCGATCGCATCCATGATGCCTGGGCGAAAGCGTCGCTGTTGTTGCTTGACTGGCTTTGCATCCGGCCGAATGTTGAGTTTGTGAAGAGCAATATCGGGATTTAACCCCGGCATGTCTTCATAGCTCTACGCGAACACATCAATATATTCGCTGCCGAGGTTGACCTGTATAACCTCATCTTCAGTAGAAGGTTCTTTCTGTTCGAACCGCTTTTCCAATTGTGTATCCAACTGTTGAGCCTACGGTTCCAACTCGAGGATTTCCAGAATGTCTTCATCTTCTTCGTAAGCGCCGGCGAATGCCATGTTGACTGACAGGAATTGTCTGAATATGTATCCGATGCTGGTGTCCGAATAAGAAGTTGGTAACCCGGTTGAATGTGAATGCCAGTCACATTCTTCGTCTGAACTTTTAGGGGTCGTTGTGGGTGTAACATACCCTAACCCATACCGAGTCTTCCTATAGTAGTCCCGTGGTTTGCCAGCCGGGACCGGTGGCTTCAAAGGTAATCGTCGTCCAGTGCCATAGTTCAAGCCTGGCGTCGTCTCCAGATCATACCCCTATTTTTGCATGAGATATTTGGATTAGGGGATATAAAGATACAGAGGCAGTCTCCCGGCATCTGATTCAAGGTTGACTTCTTCTATGGTGAAGGGCTGCGGATCGTCCTTCCGGCCGAAGATGATTGGATGGTCCCCTCCCTCGATTATGCGGTAAGCGCCTTCTACTGGAGTTAGCTGGTTTGCGGTGTACACATTTGTCACCTGTGTATGTAGGTGAGTGCCTATACCGTGTTCTATAGCATACATTGTACAAAGCTTATTAAGCTGGAAGTAGTTCAAAGATAGCCCTTTATTGATGAAGTAAGGTATCTTTTCTAGCGAGATTACATCATCTGCGGAGGGAACATCAGTGTGGGCAGCCACATACTTGGCTAGCTCCGGTTCCTCTTCGGTTGCCTTCTGTGTAAATGAAGACTGAGAGGACGACCTGGGCAGCTTAATCGTCAGAGGTTCAGCTGGTGGAGCAGAACGGGGAGTTGTTGGCAGACTAGCGACCCCCAGTTTGGTACTCGATGCTGGACGGGGAGTGGCTGGTTCGCTAGAAGTGCCAGACCTTGCATCGGGGTGACGACTCTTCTTGGGAAGGCGTATCGTCATTGGCTTGTCGGAGGGATTGAGCTTCTCTGTCCGCGGCTAGCCAACTCTAGGCAGTCTGACTGTCAGTGGCTCCGTTGTGGGTCTTGGCACTTGGCCGGACCTTGGCAGTCGGATTATCATTTGCCCTTCTTGTGCCGAGAGGCTGATTGCGTCCTTATGCAGAGCGGCCATAAGGGGTGCGGACTTGCCAGGTTTACGAGCTTGGAGGTGGATCGTCAGAGGTTCTTATGATCCTGTGGCCGTCTCAGTACGAGCTTGTACATCTCCTTTACCAAGGTGCCTCTTCGATTTTTCGTATAGACAGGAGTCTGAGTAGTAGGATTCGACCCCTTTGAAGGGATCGATATCGGTAAATTCTGTCCTCACGAAGCTGTGTTTGTCGACATACTTGAAGCATTGGTACAGGATGGAAGACACGATCATATAATCGTGTATCCGATGGTGCCCCAAGAGGATGTTGTAAGAAGTGTCTGCATCTATGACGTAACAGGTGACTTCCGACTGGAGATCGCCAATTTGACACTTCAGACGAATCTTCCCAATTGGGTAGCTTCTGCCCAAATTGAAACCGCTGATGGCAGTGCTTGTAGGTGTCAGACGATGCATAGGGATACGGAGATGATGTAACAGACCCTTCGAGATGATGCTTATGGAAGAGCCAGGATCAAAGTGTATCCGATCCACCTTTAAGTCGCCGATGTATCCAGTATAATATAACCAACGATCGTGCATGTTGGTTTTGATGAGCATATCCTGCAGAGTGAATACGATGTTGGGCATCTCTCCCGTGCAAGCGCTATCTTGGTGATCTGCCGGCGGGCTCTCTCCCGTGAGGTTGACCTGAGCCAGGTAGGCGTCGGCATTCTGGAGTGCATCGCTCAAAGCTGCACGAACATCTTTCGAGAGTCTCAGGAGCTCGTATAATAACAGTTTGGCCGGTGTGTTGGCCAATTGCGCCAAGATATCGAAGTTGTAGGGCCTCTCCAGCCCCTGCGGTGCCTCTTTTCGGAGGGATTTGTCAAAGCTAGTCTCCTTCGACCTAGGCTTGTCGGTTGTCAGAGGCTGAGCAGGTCTCGGAGCGTCAGTAGTAGCGGGTTTATGATCTTCAGCTGGGTTATCAGCCACGGGTTGGGATTGTGCCCCAGACCGCGTGACGACGGCTGTAGCTTCTTCGATATCTGTCGAGATTGTGCGGCATGACCCGACTTTTCCACTCTTCTTCTTACAAATGGAAGATAGAGTGGGCTGAGTTACCTCTGATACCAAGTCTGGATGGACCCACATGACCTCTCCTCGTGATATGGGGAGGGGCACTAGACAGCAGCCTGATCTCGGGGAGGTAGAAGATTAGCAATCTCCATTGTCACCAGAGGGATGGATACCACACCGTCTTGAGCTTATGTTGGAGGAAAGCTGCCAAATTGTACCGATACCATATTGGCTGCCACGGTTACCTCTTCGAAATCGATGGCCAGAGCGTTCGAATCGATGAGATTTTGGATGTACCGTTTTAGCTGGTAGCAGTCGTGTGTAGCATGGTGGACGTAGCGGTGGTAATGGCAGTACTTTGGGTTCTCCATTTCTGCCGGCCGAGGTTTCTGTCTTGGTGGAGGAAGCTGAATTCTGTCTCCTTGTATGAGCATGTCCAAGATGGGCTTGACGTGGCCGTCTTCGAAGGAGTAGGTAATTTACGGCCATTGTTTGTCTGTCGGTTTCGGCTCAGGTTTCTGTGTTGTGTCGGCCACCATAGCCTGCTTGCCCTTGTTGTCCCGGTTGTTGGAGGAGCTACCCCTATTATTGTTGTTGGCATTGGGACGCCTGCTCTTGTCCTCTCCCTCTGAGATGTGTAATCCCAGTTGGCGAGCCTTCTTCAATCGTTCTTCGGCGCTTGTGGCACTGATGATAAACGTCTTCCAGTCCTTAAATTGACTTTTGCCCATCCAGAGACTGATTGTTGGGAGCAATCTCTTTTGGAAAATTTCAATCAAGGAGGAATTCGGATTTCCAGACGGCAACTTCATTACGGTTTGGCGGAACCGCTCGATATAGTTCCTTGTCAGCTCTTTTTTCCCTTGGACGACGTCCATGAGGGTGGACATTGTGATGTCCTGCCCTACTTCGTAGAATCTCTCCAAGAACATGCGTTTGAAGCCGGCGAAGGAGTGGATGCAATTGTCTGGCAGGTTGCGATACCAGTCGAAGGCGACTCCTTCCAATGCCCCAATGAATAATCGTGTGAGGATGGCATCGTCATGGGGCAGATGGTCGGTGGTGACCTCGAAGTAAGTGATGTACCGACTGGCGGAGGTCTTGCCATCATAAGGATTGATATTGAACGGCTTATATCTTGGCGGGAAGGGGACATCCCTCCATGCTGCAGGGTATGGTTGTCGAATTCTGAGGTCTTGAGAGGTCTCTCGAGCGTGAAACATGGCTCGGAGCTCCTGGACCTCTTTTCTTGCTTCTCGGGCCTTATCTACAGCGGTGGGGGCCGTTACTTCAGGAGGATTGTTGCCCAGGTTCGGTGCCGCTGAGTTCGAGTCCGCATTGACCGCGGGACCCGTACTTGTTTGGCCAGGCGTCCCTCCCTGGAGAGTTGGAAGGGCCGTTTTGATCTCGTCTACAGACTTGACCAAGACATGCAGTATGGCCTCTAGAGTGTCGACGCGTTGGCGATCAATAGAACCACCTTGGTTGTTGTCCGTCATGAACACCGTCTTTACACGAGGAGAGATGGAAGGAACAGTGGAGGACGAGCCCTCCGAATCATACCCCTGTAGTGAGAAGTCATCGGGGTATGTGGGAATGTTCTCCTCTGGTTTGGACTCAGAAGGAACAGTACCCCCAGTTTCCGAGTTCGCCTCGTCTTGGGAATTGTGGACGTCCTCGGGGACGTCGGGCTTTGCTGCATCTGATGGAAGAGTTGTTTCCCCTGCTCCGTCTTCTTGGAACATCGAATTATCGTAGAGGTTCGGAGGAGTGCTACCCCCAGTCCCAGCAACCCCAGTGGTGTGGATGATGAATCTCCCACTGTAGCAGATTTCGTCTTAGAACGGGTACCTTGGAAAACTCTGGTGGTGGGCACCCGCTTAGACGACAGTCTCTTAGTCATAGTGGTTGAAATCTTTGGGCTGGGAAGATTTTTCTTCTTCCCTCTCCCATCGGCAGGGACTTTCTGAGCAGAGTTGCAGGAGACGACGGGAAATGCCTCGTCTTCTGAAGACGGCTGTTGCAGTCTTTGAAAGACGGACTGCCGGTCTTTTCGTACTATCATATTGTTGCAACAGCAGTTGACGATGACTTGGGTGCAGTGACATCCGTGAGAGGACTCTTTGTACCCCGATGCACCTTCTTTTTCCTTGCGTTTGTGGAGGATGGCCTCACGCAAGTCAGATGGGTTTGGATCGACCATGTTTGCTCCCTGGATTTTGGGAGACTTTCGGGAACCTCTCTGTCGTTTGCCGCCGGGGACTGGACTCAAGTGGTTCTGTACAACTTCCCATCAAAGGCCCGCATAACAGTATGCAGGACGCTCGGATGGTCAGAGATCGGATCAGCGGATCGAGCTTGCCAAGCTCGTGCTGCCCTAGACTTCTTCGTTCTAGTGCGTAAGGGCACATAGTAGGAAGAGTCTAAGTGATGCTGGAGAGAGTCAGACATATCTTCTTGAGAGCACAAGAGATCAGGACCATAGGAGAGGCGGTCGAAGACAGAGCCACGTGGAGTAGGCGTCATGCGGCTGTCATCAATAATCTTTATACGGCTGGCAGGCGTAGCCGTATAGGCTTTCTTAATACGGCTGGGAGTCTCGGCCGCATGAGTTTTCTTCATGCAGCTGGATGATCCGGCCGTATAGACCTCCTTCATGTGGCTGGTAGATTCAACCGCATGAGTATCCTGCATGTGGTTGGCAGATTTGGCCACATGAGTGTTCGACTTCTTCTTGGGACGCATAGAATCACTCTTTATCCCTGCAAGTCCAGCATCGTAATGCTTTCCTCTACCGGACTTGGGGACAGCAGAGTTCTCTATGGCCTGAAGCAGAGTCGTATGAGAGTCGCCTTCACCGTCTTGGGTAGCAGAGAGTACTCCATCCAAAGCTTGGGGAGGAGCGAATGATTTTGGCCTCCACTCGTTGCGAGCTTTCTTTGTGCGGGTTCGCTTCTGGACCGGGCCAACACTTCCCTCAGAGAGCATTTCTTCAAACGCCTGTTGGTCGAAGCGGGCGACCATCTTCTGTTGCATGGAGCCAAGTTTGGCTGCATCCAATTGCGTCACCAACTCCTCAGCCGTGGAGAAGTTTATCCCCAGTAGAGTCGCCATCGTATTTGCCATGAAATATAAAAGAGCAAAACAATTATCGGAGGACTGGACTTTTACTTCACAATACAAACTCGCTTGTACAAAGAAAGCCTAGGGACGAAAACCTAGGTACAACAATCTAAGTACAATTGTTTATTTTAGATTCTGGGGGGTGACGGTAGAGGCTCGGGAAAGCGACGGCAGCTCTGCCTTACTCCTTGGACGATCAGGTGCAGCCTTGGCTCTGTAGAAGAACTGCTTGGCGTTGCTGAAGAAATGCTCTCCTTTCAGGCTCTGTATATTCTCTCTCTGCCTCTCTGGCTCTCTATCTCTCTCTTTGTATGTGTCTTCTACGTATCTCTCTGTGTGTATATATTTTTCACAAGGAAATAGCACCTTGCTATTTATCAGAGTGGGGGGCCTCATTAGGGTTTGCAATGATTGCCCATTCTTAAAAGACGGCGGCTAAGGGTCACTGGATCTGGGCTGTTCATCAAGATTTGAGCAATAAATGTGATTGCATCAAATATTTTGTGGGTAATTAATGATGATTGACATAAATCCTCCTGATTTGTCGTGCCAACCTCGGATTTCTCGACACGTGTCATTAATTTGCTTGTTTGTAAATGATCTGATTTGATCCCAATATTTTATTGGGATTTATTGAGGGATTTCGCTCAATTTGATGCCACGTGCCCAGCTATCATGCCACGTGTCTTAACCGCGAGCCACTGCAGAAATCTGAGCCACGGGAAGGTTGCTCCTCATTGAGCCGCATAAGGCTGGCCACGTGTCAAGACTGCTTGAAAGTGGTCCCCTGAACATTTGGACCGCATGGTAATGATCTGAGCCGCATGAGTATTGGTGACCGCATGATGGGTGCCTTCTTCGTGAACTGCATGAAGATAGTCTTCGTGAGCCGCATGAAGATAGTCTTCGTGAGCCGCATGGGGATAGTCTTCGTAAGCCGCATGGGATAGCTTCGGCCTGAGCCGCATGGGATGGTCTCTAATTGAGCTGCATGCAACTGTCCACGTGTCAAGGCCACATGACAGTTTTTGGATCTCGGGGGATCATGTCAGAGATTTTCTTTGTTTCCCTAGGAGTCTGTCATTATGTCAGAGTCATAATTTGTAGGGCTGTCATGTGTCAGAGCTGTCAGCCATCAACGCATTTAATATAGTAAAGGACAAAATAGAAGAGCTGTTTGCAGGCCACGTAGCTCCTCTCCGAGCCGCATAGAACATGTTTGAGTCGCATAAATCCTTGATCCGCATGTATCTGTGAGCCGCATGAACTCTCTGAGCCGCATGGGGCTCCCTGGCTGCATGGATCTTTCTTTATTCTTTTTAATGCTTCTACACTCGTGAGGAAGAAAATGGAACAACAAAAATTGAGTTCCTCCATGAAGCAAGTTGCACTTGCCTAAGCCTCTCTGGTAGGTGGAGAGAGTTAATGGAGAAAGAAGAAGAGTTATAAGGATTAATGGAAGAGAGAGAGAGAGTGGTTAGGTGGCTTATAAAGGAAAAGAGTGGGTGGTAGGTGGGGTTGGTCCCAAAAAAATCGAACCAAGCCGAACCAAGCAAACCGAACCGAACCAAGCAAATGAAATGCCAAAATAAATCATGCAATGAGACATGCAATATGAATCAAAATACGTATACGTATACCAAAATACGTAATACGAACTACGGGCGTTACAACTCGATCCACCTTAAAAGAATTCCATCCTCAGAATTTAATTAAGAGGCTAGAGAGGCAAGGACAAGCTATACCAAGCAGTCCACCATGCAATCATTCATTCAAGCAAGGAATTGACAGCATAAAGCATAAGAAAGACATTATACCTTACGAGTCAAACATGTCGGGATATCGCGATCGGATATCATCTTCATGCTCCTATGTTGACTCACCCAAAGAGTGATGACCTCAAGCAACACGGACTAACTTGATAGTCTTTTTCTTGAGTATCTTCTCTCTTCGGTCGAATATAGACATGGGCCTCTCCTCATATGAAAGGTTGGTACCAACAACCAATTCCAAATGATCCAGGATGTGGCTCGGGTCCGGGATATACCGTCGTAGTTGGGATACATAGAATACGTCATGCACCTCACGCAACGACGGTGGAAGAGCGAGACGATAGGACACATCACCTACTCGTTCGAGGATATTGAACGACCCTATATACCTAGGACTAAGCTTTCTCCGTACGCCAAAATGAATGACGCTACGATTAGGCGAGATCCTGAGGAATACATGGTCGTCGACCAAAAATTCAAGGGGACGCCGATGAGAACCGGCCCAATGATGCTGGCGATCTTGTACAACTCGAAGATGATCCCTGACTCTTCTGACCACTTTAACTGTCTGAGTAATCACTTCCGGACCGAGCATCTGCCTCTCTCCAACATCATCCCATGCTAGCGGGAATCTGCACTTCCTACCATACAGTACCTCGAACGGTGCCATCTGGATACTGGCTTGGAAACTGTTGTTGTACGAGAACTCCACCAGGTGCAGGTGATCCTTCTACGAACCACCGAAGTCGAGCGTACAAGATCTTAACATATCTTCCAAGGTTCGTATGGTACGCTCTGACTGACCATCTGTTTGCGGATGATAAGCTGAGCTGAACTAGAGGAGAGTTTCCAAACTCTCTTGCAGACTGCGACAAAAGTGCGACGTAAATCTTGAATCTCTGTCCGAGGTGATACTGACTGGTATACCATGAAATTTGACGATGTGCCTAAGGTACATCTCTGCTAGCTGAGCCGTTGACTGACCAACTCTGAACGGGAAAACGTGAGCCACCTTCGTGAGCCTGTCTATAATAACCCAAATAGCATCTCTACCGGCCGGGGACCTAGGTAATCCAGTCACGAAATCCATGGTTATATGCTCCCACTTCCATTCTGGAATCGGCAAGGGCTGAAGAAGCCCAGCTGGCCTCTGATGTTCAGCTTTAACTTGTTGGAAAACCAAACACCGAGAGACAAACCGGGCTATCTCCCTCTTCATGCCATTCCACCAAAAGTGCTGGCGGATATCATGGTACATCTTCGTACCGCCTGGATGAATCGAATACTGAGAACTGTGAGCTTCTGACCTAACCTCCTGTCTGATATCTCTACTGGGTACACAAATATGCTTCCTATGCCAAAGTTTATCGTCCTCATGGATACATAACTCTGGTCTTCGTCCTGCCTCACACTCTGCTCTGAGTTGCTGAAGCTTAGAATCTGATGACTGCGCCATCCGGATCCTCTCGACTATAGTGGACTGAACTTGTAGGCTGGCCATCAATGCCATATTGGTAGAAAGGATAACTGCTATACCCATCTTCTGAAGATCTGCTAATAACTCTAGTTGCGCTATTAGAAAATAAACTCCGGCTCTCATGCTCAATGCATCTGCAACAACGTTGGCCTTCCAGGATGATACTGCAGGTTGATGTCATAATCCACAAGCAGCTCTAGCCATCTCCTCTGACGCATGTTAAGATCCTTCTGAGTAAACACATACTTCAGGCTCTTGTGGTCGGTGAAAATCTCTACCCTATCTCCATACAAGTAGAATCTCCAAAGCTTAAGTGCAAACACTACTGCTGCCAACTCCAAGTCATGGGTTGGGTAATTTCTCTCATGATCACGAAATTGATGTGATGCATAAGCTATTACCTTCCCATGCTGCATCAAAACACATTCCAAACCTCTGCCTGATGCATCACAATACACTGAGAATCCCCCGGTCCCACCTGGAAGCATGAGAATGGGTGCCGTCATCAAACCTCGCTTCAACTTCTCAAAAGAATCCTGACATTCTGCTGTCCAAGCAAACTGTACATCCTTGCGGGTCAACTGGGTCAATGGCATTAAAATCCGAGCAAAGTCTGAAATAAATCGCCGGTAGTAGCCGGCCAAGCCAAGATAACTACAAAATTCTACAACTTTTCTAGGTACTGGCCATGTCTCGATAGCCACGATCTTCTGGGGATCCACTTCTACTCCTCTTCTGGTGATGATATGACCCAAGTATGAAATGCGATCGAGCCAGAACTCGTATTTACTGAACTTCGCGTACAACTGGTGCTCTCTGAGAATCTGGAGGATAACTCTGAGATGCTGCTCATGCTCTGCTTCATTCTTACTGTAGACCAGGATGTCGTCTAGGAACACAATCATGAATTGATCCAAATAAGGCATGAAGATACGATTTATGATGTCCATGAATACAGCCGGCGCATTGGTTGCTCCAAATAGCATAATAAGGAACTCCCAATACCCATATCTAGATCTGAAAGCTGTATTCGAGATGTCCTGCTCTCTGACTCTGATCTGATGGTATCCTGACCGCAAGTCAATCTTCAAGAATACTGCTGCCCCCTTGAGTTGATCAAACAAGTCATGTATCCTCGGGAGAGGGTATCTGTTCTTAATTGTCATAGAGTTCAAGGAACGGTAATCTATACATAATCTGGACGTACCATCTTTCATTTTCACAAGAAACATCGGGGCTCCCCAAGGCGATCCACTTGCATGAATGAAACCCATGGTCCTGAGTTCTTCAATCATCTTGTACATGATCTCCAATTCTGACGCCGCCATCCTGTAGACTCTCTCTGACACTGGTGCTGTCCCTGGGATCAAGTCTATAGTAAACTCGATCTCTCTCTCTGGCAGCATTCTTGGAAGCTCTTCTGGGCAAACATCTGGAAACTCTTCGAGTATCCAGGGTAACTGTACTACTGCTACAGCCATCCGTAATACTGGAGGAGAAGGTTCAACTTCGCCTCGGAAAAAAAAAACTCTGGCTCGCCTGGAATACTAAAAACAACCCTGCCAATATGGCACTCTATCCTAGCATACTGGTTCCTTAACCAATCCATCCCTAAGACCATATCATAATCGGCCATTGGAAACTCTATCAGTCTAGCGGGGAACTCTCTACCGCTAACTACGATCTGACACGAGGAAAACACTCTATCTACTCCAACAAGACTGTTACCAGTAAGTATATTGAGCCTTGCTGATAATGAATCGGGCTCTAGTCCTATCCGTGTCACAAATCGTACAGACATAAATGAATACGATGCACCAGAATCAAATAACACTGATGCTGGGAAGGAGTAGACGAGAATAGTACCTGCCACTACCTCACCTGGTGCCAATCCTTCTTCAATGGTCATCGCCATCGGCTGACCATGTCCTCTGGGTACGGGTCCCCTATGCTGAAAACCTCTCTGTCTGCTCTGAATTAGGGCTTGGGCTTGCGTATACTACTGGGGGTATTACTGCTGGAAGGCTTGCGCTTGCGTCGGCAATGGCCTTTGAGGCTGATACTGTTGTTGCTGGACTGGTGCTGGTCCTCTCATCGAAGGACTAGTAAAGTTGGACGATGATGAACTACCCCTATTTGGGCAGGATCCTATCTTGTGATTCACTGCCCCACAAGCCAGGCACAATCCCTGCGCCCTGAGACATTCTGCCACCACGTGTCCTGGCTTCCCGCAATGTGAACATCCCACTGCGGAAGAGTGCTTCTGGTTCTGCTGCTGAGGGTTCGTCGGGGTTGAATGTTGAATCGACGTAACGAAATCTGCCCGTCTCGGAGCTCCAATGGTCAAAGTCCTAGCTGCCGGGGCTGGTGCTGAAGACTGATTCATGTGGCCATGAGATCGCTTCCGACCTCCGGTCCTGTCCACGATCCTCTGAGAGGTATACTCGTGCCTCTTGGCTGCTCTTAATACCGCATCAAAAGTCTGAGGCTCAAACTGCTGCACTGCCAATAAAATCTCCAGGTGCAGTCCTTGCTGGAACCGCTGAGCTCTGTCAAACTCGGTTGCTACCAAGGTGGGAGCAAGCCGACTAAGTCTCGAAAACTTGACCGTATATCCATCGACCGTCCTGCCCATCTGCTTCAGATTGGTGAACCTCGTCTGTAGATCGTACCGAGCTACAGTGTCGAATTACTTGTTCTGAAATCTTTTACGAAATATTGCCCACGTAAAAGGTGCCACTAATCCAACGGCATGTGCCGTCCACCAGCTGCGGGCAAGATCCAATAATTGTAGGCGTACTATCGCCACCTTCTCATTCTTGGACATCTTTGTCACTTCTAGAATCACTTCTGTATCCTGCAGCCAAGCATCTGCGACAACAGCATCTTCGCTGCCATCGAAAAAAAGAGGGTTGAAACGCTTGAAGCTGTTGGCCGCACTGTTACCTTGATGACCACCTCTACTCAGAGCATCTTGTACTGCCTGGTGCAGGGCGTCGCCCCGACGATCTTGACATGCTAACAATGTCCTGATGAGACCCACCAAGGTGCCATCATCAGGCTCTGTAGGCTGGACTGGCTAAACTAGTAGCTCTTGACCCCCTGTAGGCATGACTCTGGAGGCTACTCCTGAATGCTGGGCTGGATCTCCAGGTTGCTGCTGGCCTACGGGAGGTGCTCCACCTTGCCGATCGAAAAGACCAGGAACAATACCGCTGAAGAAGATGACACAAGGAACAATAATGAAGGACCAGGACAGATCAAAGACACAAGCATGTGGTCAGGTCAAGATTTTAGGGATTTAGAGAATACGAGCAGAAATCAAGGGCGAGTGCTGATTGAGACATCTATTCGGTAAACCCTCACATATCTTGATTCACAAGACCTATATGGGCCACACTTAAACCATGTAATGCCCCATAACCAAAATACTGGAGAGCGGGGGCAGACATAGCCAGCTACGTTTATTGAAGTGCAACCCACCTTGCTATACGGTCATGGCTGTCTAGATACATGAGGGTTTAACTACAAGCCATCAGTCTCTTATGGTCATAAATAAGCCTATTGTCTCAACCTCAAGCAGGTAATAACAGTTACAAGATGTCAGAGCACTAAATATACAATAGTAAGACATCCCATACATTACATATTTGGATGATCATGAAGCTAGTCATGCAAATGTGAAGACTAGCAAGAGTTTCAGTCATACATGATCAACGCTAGGATTTGTTAATCATGCTACAGCCCATAGGCAAACAATAAGTAAAATGCAATCGAGCTAACACGTGCTCGTCGGCTAAATGCCTCAAAAAAATATTTTTATAATAGAGTGGGAGCGCAAAATAAAACTCACTCATTGCCAGGATTACGCCTGGTGGTCACCATCTGGCTGGATGGTAGGAAGATCCTCTGGAGCTGCTCCAGTATCTAGCCATACAAAATTAGCTGGGTCAGATCCCAGAAAAAGCAAGAACCACAAAGGAGGCTTCACTTAAGAACTACAACCAGCATATCAGAACATAAATAAGAAGATAATTAAGACAAGAAATCTAGATAGGGCCATAAATATCAAGAGATGAGAAGTTATTCTGATCAGCTATAGACAAGGTGAACATAAGCAATCATGTTACTGAAGTAACCAGGTACTGGGATAAGACAAGGCTTAGACTCTATCCAACATTTACGGCCAAACAATAAGTATGGCTTGATACTTTAACTAACTAGGGTTATCACAGGCCTAGTTACTAGCAAGATGCAATGAGATTATTCCAACAGCCACAAGTCCTGCAGACCATCCAGGTTATCCAGGTCGAATATC
The DNA here is from genome assembly GCA_029216955.1 of Iris pallida. Lineage (NCBI taxonomy): Eukaryota > Viridiplantae > Streptophyta > Magnoliopsida > Asparagales > Iridaceae > Iris > Iris pallida. Next base: position 14,865,266 of record JANAVB010018998.1, read on the forward strand.
CGTTCATGAAGGGTGCAACACATGACAGTATGCTGGGAATGTGCCCTACTCGTCGACAGGCTACAAGTCCACTTGCGCACCCAGATAACGGGATTGCCTGTAGCTGGAAAATCTCTTCATAACTACTGGATTATTCTAGGTATTAGCCTTAGTCAATTTTAGTAGGTACCCCTGACCGTGCTATCCAGGGGACCCCGTCTTAGATATGATGCAAGACAATACTGGTTCATTTGTACAAACACAATCGCCCACGGTGTCCATGCCATTCATTCTTGTCATGTCGTGCTAGCCGTCGCAACAGCATATCGAGGTATATCATATTAGATTTACATATCACGAGTGCGCCACGACGGGCCACTATCATGCCATGTTACTTGTCAATCATTCTTGTCGTGAGTGCGCCATAATGGGCTACTGTCGTGACATGTTACTTGTCAAGAGTGCACCATGACGGGTCACTATCGTGTTCATGGAACATGTGTAGAATTTATATGGTATAAGCATTCTATCAAGGGACACAAGTTACACAGAGGGTCGTAAGACATAAGCACAAATATAACAACCCAACAAAATAAAGTGGCGCAAGGGCTGTGGAAAGAGCCATGCGGCCCGGGAGCCAAGGGTCATGGCCTATGCGGCCGAGGATAGTCATGCGGCAAAGGGGTGCAGGCTCATACGACTGGAGGGGTGCAGGTATAGAAGCATGGAAAATAGTAAAGAAAATGACTCATGCGGCCAGAAAAGATCCATGCGGCTCAGAAAACTCATGCGGCTCAAGGAGTCATGCGGCATAAGGAGCTATGCGTCCCGAGGCATTCCATGCGGCTCAGAATACACGTGGCCTGACAGTTCTCCCCTCCGACCCATGCTGCATTAATTGCTTTGACGGCTGACCCCTCTGAAAAGTTGACAGCCCTGACACAAAAGCAGGTAATTATGACTCTGTCATAATGATGAATCTCTAGGGAAGAGAAAAGAGATCTCCGACACAAATCCCCCGAGAGCCATAAAAATGCCACGTGGCCTTACCACGTGGGCGTTCGTATGTGGCTCACTTCTCATGCGGTTCAGAATGAATCCTATGCGGCTCAGGCCAAGAAAGCCTCATACGGCTCGAGCAAAGAAATTTTCATGCGGTTCAGAGTGAATCTGTCCTATGCGTCTCAGGCCAAGAAAGCCTCATGCGGCTCGAGCGAGGACTTCTCATGCGGTCCAAGAGGATCATGTCCATGCGGCTCGGGCGGATATGTACCTATGCGGCCCATAAGGATTGCTCCCCTGTGGTTCGAGGGCTCAAGTGAGGGCCACTGCCCAGGCAGCCCTGACATGTGGGCTTAACGATATACGGCTTAAATTCCTATGCGGCTCACTCGTCATGCGGTCCAGATCCCCAGTGGCTCCTAGGACACGTGTCCTAAGCCGATTAATTTCTCAGATTTACTGCCATCAAAGATTGGGTCAAATCCCAATAATCTGGGACACGTGGCAGGAGAATAAATTTAATTTTCAAAAGATCATTATGAGGAAGATTTATTCCAATCAGCATTAATTGCTAATGGAATTTGGTGTAATCTACACTCGATGGCTCGAATTCGTCACAATCAAAACTGAACGGCCTGGATTGACCAATCTATGGGCCGCCGCCATCTCCAAGAGCTAATCATTGGCAACCCTAATGATCACATCCCACTATTATAAATAGCAAGGTGCCATTCCCTTGTAAAAAAAAGAAGATCAGAGAAAAATATGCATATACAGAGAGACTCCCCAATAGTCAGAGAGAAAATACACAGAGAGAGAGAGAGAAGCCTGAAGAGCAACAGAGGAGTAAGAAGAGCATTTCTTCATCAATGCCAACCATCTTTTCACAAGGAGCCAAGGCTGCATACCGATCGTCCAAGGAGTAAGGCAGGGCTGCCGTCGCCTTCCCGAGCCTCTATCGTCACCCTCCAGAATCTAAAATAAACAATTGTACTTAGACTGCTGTACCTAGGTTTTTGTCTCTAGGCTTTCTTTGTACAAGCGAGTTTGTAACGTGAAGTAAAAGTCCGGTTCTCCGATAATTGTTCTGTTCTTTTATATTTCATGGCAAACACGATGGCGACTCTGCTGAGGACTAACTTCTCCACGGCTGAGGAGTTGGTGACGAAATCGGATGCAGCCAAGCTTGGCTCCATGTAACAAAAGATGGTCGCCCGGTTCGACCAACAGGCGTTCGAAGAAATGCTCTCCGACAAGAGCACTGGCCCGGTCCAGAAGTGAGCCCGCACAAAGAAGGCCCGTAAGGAGTGGAGACCCCGATCCTTCGTTCCTACTGAAGCTCTTGTGGAGACACCGTCTGTTATTCAAGACGACGAGCAAGATTCCCCTGCGGCCCCACTTCAGATCGTAGACAACTCTGCTGTCCCCAAGTCCGGCAGAAGAAAACACTATGATGCTGGACTTGCAGGGACAAAGAGAAACTCTATGAGATCCGAGCCGCATAAGGGTATCAGCCGCAGGAAGAAAGCTCATGCGGCTACATCCGCCAGCCGCATGAAGAAAACTCATGCGGCCATATCTGTCAGCCGCATAGCTTATGCGGCTACAGTTGCCAACCACACGGATAAAACTCGTACGGCTATGGGAGTCAATCGCTTGCAGAAAACCAATGCGGCCACAATTACCAATCGTATGCGGCCAGCCTGTACGGTCGTGACTCCTAGCCGCACAAAAATAATTCATCCGACGGCAGAAGACAACCGCATGCAGACAGCCTGCACGGTACCCAACTCTAGCCGCATAGCATCCGTTTCACGATTCTCTCGATCAGTCTTCGACCGACTCTCATGCGGTCCTGAACCTGATGGTTCTCTGGATGATAAGCCAGATTCTGTGGTATCCAACTTGGACTCCTCCTATTACGTACCCACAAGTGCTAAAAGGAGGAAGTCTAGGGCAGCGCGAGCTCATCAGGCCCAGTCAGCTGTCCCAACCTCTAACTATCGGAGCATCCCGTTGACTATCACACGGGCCTCCGATGGAAAGTTGTATACAACCTGTCGAGTCCAGCCCCCGACGGCAAACAGACAGAGTGGTTCCTCTGACCTGCGGGAGGCGATCCTCCACAAACGTAAGGAAAGAGGAGGAGCGTCGGCGTGCAAAGAGTCCTCGCTTGAATATTGCTGTACCCAAATCATCGTCAACTGCTGCAACAACAACGCGGCAGTGACGGAAGATCGGCCGTCCGTCTTCCAAAGGCTACAACATCCGAGCTCAGAAGATGAGGCACCTCCTGTTGTCTCCTGCAATTCCGCTCAAAAGGTCCTCGCCGAAGGAAGAGGGAAAAAGACAAGTATCTCCAGTCCCAAGATATCAACCACTACAGCTAAGAAACTATCGTCTAAACGGTTGTCCTCTACCGGTGTATTCCAACACACCCGTTCAAAGACGAAATCTACCGCGATGGGAAATTCATCATCCACATCGCTGGGGGTTGAGGGAACTGGGGGTAGCACTCCTCCAAACATCCACAACAATTCGATGTTTCAAGGAGCCGAGCCCGGACAAACAACTCTTCCATCAGGTGCAACAGATGTTGATGTCCCCGAGGACATCCGTAACTTTCAAGACGAAGCAAGCTCTGAAGCTGGGGATACCGTTCCCTCCGAGTCCGAGCCCGAAGAGAACATTCCCACCTATCCCGATGACTTCTCGGTGCATGGGTACGACTCGGAGGGTACATCCTCCACCGTTCCTTCCATCACTCCTCATGTAAGGACGATTTTTATGACGAACAGCAATCAAGGTGGTTCCAATGATCGCCAGCGCATCGACAATCTCGAAGCCATATTACTTGCTTTGGTCAAGTCTGTAGATGAGATTAAAGCGGCCCTGCCAATTCTACAAGGAGGAACGCCTGGTCAAACAAGTACGGGCCCCGCGGTCAATGTGGATTCAAACTCAGCGGCACCAAACCGGGCAATAATCCTCCCAAAATAACAGCCCCTACCGCGACAGATGAGACCCGAGAAGTAAGAAGAGAGGTCCAGGAGCTCCGAGCCATGTTCCATGCCCGAGAAAACGCTCAAGATCTCAGAATACGGCAACCATACCCTGCTGAATGGAGGGATGTTCCATTCCCGCCAAGATATAAGCCGTTCAATATCAACCCGTATGATGGCAAAACCTTAGCAAGTCGGTACATCACTTACTTCGAGGTCACCACCGACCATCTGCCCCATGATGATGCTATCCTCACACGGTTATTCATTGGGGCGTTGGAAGGAGTCGCCTTTGATTGGTACCGCAATCTGTCGGACAACTGCATCCACTCCTTCACCGGCTTCAAGCGCCTGTTCTTGGAGCGATTCTATGAAGTAGGACAGGACGTCACTATGTCCACTCTCATGGACGTCGTCCAAGGAGAGAAGGAGTTGGCAAGAAACTACATCGAACGGTTCCGCCAGACCGCCATGAAGCTGCCTTCCGGAAATCCAGATTCCTCTTTGATTGAAATTTGCCAAAAGAGACTGCTTCCAACGATTAGTCTCTGGATGGACGAAAGTCAATTCAAAGATTGGAAGGCGTTCATCATCAGCGCCACAAGCGCCAAAGAACGACTGAAGAAGGCTCGCCAACTGGGATTGCACATCTCAGAAGGAGAAAACAAGGGCAAGCGTCCCAACAACGATAATGGGGGTAACCCCTCCAACAATCGGGACAGCAAGGAAAAGCAGGCTATGGTGGCCGATAAAGCACAAAAACCTGAGCCGAAGCCAGTAGACAAACAATGGCCTCAAGTCACTTACTCTTTTGAAGATGGCCACGTCAAGCCTATCTTGGACATGCTCATACAAGGAGATAGAATTCAGCTTCCTCCACCAAGATGGAAGCCTCGGCCGGCTGATCTGGAGAACCCAAAGTTCTGCCATTACCACCGTTATGTATACCACACTACACACGACTGCTACCAACTAAAATGGTACATACAAAGCCTCATCGATTCGAACGCTCTGGCCATCGACTTCGAAGAGGTAACCGTAGCAGCCAATATGGTGTCCGTACAATTCGGCAGCTTCCCTCCGACGGACTCAAGACGGGGTAATCCCCGTCCCTCTGGCAACGATGGAGATTACCAATCTTCCACCTCCCCGGGAACAGGCTGCTGGTCTAGTACCTCTCACCACCTCACGAGGGGAGGTCATGTGGGTCCATCCAGACTTGGTGTCAGAAGTAACTCGGCCCACACCATCTCCCACCAATAAAAAAAAGAGTGGAAAAATTAGGACCTTCCACACAATCTCAGCAGACAACGAGGAAGCTACAGCCATCGTCACGCGGTCCGGAGCGCAATCCCAACCTATGGTTGACAACCCAGCCGAAAATCATCAACCCACTACAACTGATGCTCTGGGACCGGCTCAGCCTTCGACGACCGACAAGCCTAGGCCGAAGGAGACTCGCTTCGACAAATCTCTCCGAAAAGACGTAGCCCAAGGGCTAGAGAGGCCCTACAACTTTGACATCTTAGCACAATTGGCTAACACTCCGGCCAAATTATCACTGTACGAACTCCTAAGGCTCTCCAAGGACGTTCGTATTGCATTGAGCGAAGCACTCCAAAATGCCGATGCCTATCTGGCTCAATCCAACCTCACCGGGGAGGACTCACCCGTGGATCTCCAAGACAGCGCCTGTACAGGAGCAATGCCCAACATCGTCTTCACTCCGCAGGACATGCTCATCAAAACCAACCTACATGATCGCCCGCTATACTACACGGGATACATCGGCGACGTAAAGGTGGATCGGATGCACATTGATCCTGGCTCTTCCATAAGCATTATCCCGAAGGGTCTGCTACATCATCTCCGCATCCCAATGCATCGCCTGACACCTACAAACACCGCCATCAGCGGTTTCAATTCGGGCAGGAGCTACCCTATTGGGAAGATTCGTCTGAAGTGTCAGATTGGCGATCTCCAATCCGAAGTCACCTGCTACGTCATAGATGCAGACACTTCTTACAACATCCTCTTGGGGCGCCCATGGATACACGATTATATGATCGTGCCTTCCACGCTACACCAATGCTTCAAATATGTCAACAAACACGGCTTCGTGAAGACAGAATTTGCTGATATCGATCCCTTCAAAGGGGTCGAATCTTACTACTCAGACTCATGCCTATACGAAAAGTCGAAGAGACACCTTGATGAAGGAAATGAACAAGCTGGTACCGAAATGGCCACGAGATCAGAAGAACCTCTGACGATCCACCTTCAAGCTCGCAAGCCGGGCAAGTCCGTACCCCTTACCGCCACTCTGCAGAAGGACGCGATCAGCCTCTCGGCACAGGAGGAGCATATGATAATCCGACTGTCAAGGTCCGGCCAAGTGCCGAGACCCACAACGGGGCCATTGACAATCAGGCTACCAAAAGTCAGCCAACCACAAGCAGGGAAGCTCAACCCCTCTGACAAGCCATTGACGATACGTCTTTCCAAGAATAATTGTTACCCCGATGCAAGGTCTGACACTTCTAGCGAACCGGCCACTCCCCGCTCTACATCGAGTACCAAACTGGGGGTCACTAGTCTGCCAACGACTCCACGCTCTACTCCATCAACTGAAACACTGACAATCAAGCTTCCCAGGTCATCCTCTCAGTCTTCGTTCACACAAGGGGTAGCCGAAGAGGAACCGGAGCTAGCCAAGTATGTGGCTGTCCACACTGATGTCTCCTCCGCTGATGATGTAATCCTCCTAGAAAAGATACCTTACTTCATCAATAAAGGGTTATCTTTGAACTACACCGAGCTCAATAAGCTATGTACAATGTACGCTATGGAACACGGTATAGGCACTCACCTACACACACAAGTGACAAATGTGTACACCGCGATCCGGCTTACTCCAGTAGAAGATGCTTACCGAATAATCGAGGGAGGAGATCATCCGATCATCTTCGGCCGGACGAACAACCTGTATCCCCTCACCATAGAAGAAGCCGACCTCTGGTCGGATGTCGGGAGACTGCCTCTGTATCTCTATAGCCCTCAATCCAAATATCTTATACAGAAACAGGGGTATGATCTGGAGACGACGCCAGGATTGAACTACGGCACTGGGCGACGATTACCTTTAAAGCCGCCAGTCCCGGCGGGCAAACCACGGAACTACTATAACAAAACTCGATACGGGTTAGGGTATGTAACGCCTACTACGATCCCTGAAAGTTCAGATGAAGAATGCGACTGGCAGTCACATTCAATCGGATCACCAACTTTCGACTCAGATACCAGCATCAGAGATGTGTTCTGACAAGTCATGTCAGTCAACATGGCATTCGTCGACGCTTACGAGGAAGACGAAGACATCCCCGAGATCCTCAAGCGAGAGCCGTGGGCCCAACAATTGGATGCACAATAGAAAAAGTGGTTCGAACTGATAGAACCTTCTACTGAAGATGAGGTTATACAAGTTGACCTCGGCAGCGAATCTTCTCTGAAACCGATTTTTATCAGTAAAAGCCTAACAGACGAAAAATGGGAGTCGCTGCTAGAACTTGTCAGAGAGTACATTGATGTGTTCGCCTAGAGCTATGAAGACATGCCAGGGTTAAATCCTGACATTGCTCTTCACAAACTCAACATTCGACCAGATGCGAAGCCAGTCAAGCAACAACAGCGACGCTTCCGTCCAGGCATCATGGACGCGATCGAAGCCGAAGTCAACAAACTGATAGCCAGCAGCTTTATTCGTGAGGAGCAACATCCAGACTGGGTTGCCAACATAGTACCCGTCCTCAAGAAGAATGGGAAGATTCGAATCTGTATCGACTTCCGCAACCTGAACGAGACGTGCCCCAAAGATGAATTCCCCCTTCCTATCACAGACATCATGATCGATAATACCTGCGACTTCGAACGTATGTCATTTATGGATGGCTTCTCGGGGTACAACCGAATCAAAATGTCTCCTGACGAAGAAAAGCATACATCATTCCGAACACCGATTGGCACGTACTGCTACACAGTCATGCCTTTCGGTTTAAATAATACTGGTACCACATATCAAAGAGCCATGAGCATCATCTTCAGAGACCACTTACGCAAGACGGTGGAGTGCTATGTTGACGATATAGCCATTAAGAGCCGTAGCAAGGGAGACCATCTGCAGGATCTAAGGACGGTATTCGACCTAATGCGAGTGCACAATTTGAAAATGAACCCTACGAAGTCCTTTCTGGGCGTATCCAGCGGGAAGTTCTTGGGCTTCATCATCGCCGCACAGGGTATCCATGTAGACCCTGAGAAGACGAAAGCAATAATGGAGATGGGTCCCCCGAGAAATCTCTGCGAACTCAGAGGCCTTCAAGGGAGGCTAGCTTACATCAGAAGGTTCATTTCCAACCTCTCCGGGCGATGCCGACCATTCACGCACCTCATGAAGAAAGGAGTCTCATTCGTATGGAACGAGGAATGCCAGCGTACTTTCGACAGCATCAAAGAATATTTATCAAATCCTCCAGTTTTGGTAGCCCCGATTCCTGGAAAACTATTCCTGCTCTACGTACGAGCAATGGAACACTCCCTCGGGACTTTACTGGTGCAGAATAATGACGCAGGCCATATATTACCTCAGTCGAATGATGATTGGGCCAGAGCACCGATACACCGCTGTGGAGAAGGAATGCCTCGCCCTGGTGTTCGCCATTCAAAAAATACGGCATTATGTCACTGAACAAACGATACATGTGATCTCACGAGTCAACCCTCTCAGAGTCCTCATGACTAAACCAGGGGCACTTAGCTCTCGACTCGCTACATGGGCAATATTGCTGTCCCCTTATCATATGATCTTTGTCCCACAAAAGGCAGTCAAAAGTCAAGCCCTAGCGGACTTTTTAGCAGCCCACCCAGGCTCGGAGTCCTCCAGAATATATGAAGAGATCCCAGACGAGGTCGCCGACTCGCATGCAACCTCTCACGAGGCTATATGGCGAATGTTCTTTGACGGTGCTTCAAGGACCGGACCTAAAGGCAATATAGTCGTCGGAGTCGGGGTAGTACTGATCTCCCCTTCCGGATTGGTGATTAACCGTGCTTATTCCCTCACCGAGCCCTGCTCTAACAATGTGGCCGAGTACAACGCTCTGGTCACTGGCCTCCAACTTGTAAGAGAGCTGGGGGTAGAATACCTTAAAGCATACGGCGATTCCCAACTAATCGTCAATCAAATCCGGGGCTCGTACGAAGTCTGCCACGAAGACATGATCCCTTATCACCAAATAGCGATCGATATCATCTTGTCATTCGAGGGGTTCTTCATCGAGCACGTCCCCAGACTCCGAAATATTGAAGCTGATGCCCTAGCTGGTCTTGCCGCTTCCCTAGCAGTTACGAATTATGATCGCCAATCAGTGGATGTGATAGGCCACGAACTGGTGTGTCCCAAAAATAATGTACAATTCATGGCCAGTTATTCCGCACAGACGATCGATGATGCCCCAGATTGGAGACAACCATTCATCGACTTCGTCGTCCATGACATCCTGCCCGAGAACCCAAAGGAAGCCACTTCCATCAGAAGGCGTTCTCTCAGATTCTTCTATGATATAGAGACAAAGATGCTGTATTGTAATGCCTGTGTTCGTATTACGTATTTTGGGATACGTATACGTATTTTATTATGTATTGCCTGATTTCTTGTTTAGTTTTCTTCATAGCTTGGCTTGGTTTATTCTTGGCCCGGGTTGGCTTGGTTCGGTTGGGATTATTTTGGTTCATCATGAACCATGGATGAACCCCCTACCTACCACCACCCTTGATATTTATTGCCATTTCTTCTTTCTCTCTCTTCATTACTCATCTTCTTCTTCCTCATTTACTTCCTTACCTACCAGAGAGAGGAGAGAGAGGTCTAGGTAAGTACAACTTGCTTTATGGAAGAACTCAAATTTTATTGCTTCATTCTCTTCCTTACAGTATTCTAACTTACTTTAGAACTTGACATTTTCACTTTCCATGGCTAGATTATTCTAGATCTAAGTTTACTTTATTTTCGGATTTCTTGGGTTTTGATCTATTTAATCCTGTTATTTCTGAGTTTTGATGGTTCCATGTTGTAGAGTAGCTCGTTCTACCCCATTTTGACCTATGGAAGTTCCGATTTGGGCTCCGGATGAAGGTTTTGTGTAGCTTGGAAGCCATGGTTGCTTGGCTCCTCTTCTCGGACAAGTGGAGAAGAAGAGCAGTACTTGACCGCATGAATCCTCTTGCGGCAAGTCTCTGGCCGCATGGCCTTTCCAGCCGCATGAGACTCGTTCGAGCTCAGCCGCATGAAAAGTCCTTCCTAGCCGCATAAGACTTGCTTGAGTACTTGACCGCATGAATCTTCATGCGGCAAGTAATTGAGCTGCATAGACCAGTTACTCGCCAGCCGCATGAGGACTCGAGTTCTCTCAGCCGTATGACTGTTTGGATCCCCGAGCTGCATCGGCCCTGATCTTCGAGCCGTATGAGAACCCCAGACCCAGCCGCATGGACTTCTTAGTCCGGGCCGCATGCGCACCTGTTCCTCGCCAGCCGTATATGGTTTCCTTTCTCCGCAGCCGCATGGGTCGCTTCTTCTCGAGCCGCATGAACTCCACACTTCCGCTGGTCGTATGAGGCCCAACGCCTTGGAGCCGCATGCGCCCTTGCACTTCCAGCCGCATGCACCCCCTTGTCTTGGCCGCATGGGACCCAGTGACCCTGGCCGCATACGCTCTCCTAATTGGGCCGCATGAGTCTACCCTTTCCTGACCGCATATGTTTTAGCCGCATGGCTCTTCTATAGCCCGGAATATTGATATTTTATTAGATATTTTACGTCCATTTTATATCCTTACGCCTTTTGTCCTGAACTTGATAATCATGAATTCACTTGATATGTTTGGAATTGATAATTGAGCATGACCTGATAGTGACCCGTAGTGGTGCACTCCTGACATAATAACCTGACATGACATGATGGTGGCCCGTCGTGGCGCACTCCTGACTAGTACACTTGATAGGATAAACCTGACATGATTATCTCGAACAGCTGTTGCGACGACTACCTGACATGACATGACCTCTATAATTAATCTGGACACCGTGGGCGATTGTGCTTGTACAAATAAACTAGTCTTGTCTTACATCATGTCTAGGAGGGGACTCCTGAGTACCACGGTCAGGAGTACCTACTAAAATGAACTAAGGCTAATATAACTAGATTAATACATTAGTCATGAAGAGATCTCCCAGCTACAGACAATCCCGTTACTTGGGCACGCCTAGGGATCTGTAGCCTGCCGTCGAGTAGGGCACATTTTCAGCACACTATCATGTGTTGCACCCTTCAAGCTACCTAAGGGTACATTCGTTTCCTGGACGATGTACCCACCTGAATTCAACTCATATCTTTTAACCCGGGTAACCTGGATGGTCTGCAGGGCTTGTGGCTGTGGAATAATCTCACTGCATCTTGTTAGTAATTAGGCTTGTGACAACCCTAGTTAGTTAAAGTATCAAGCCGTAATTCTTGCTTGGCCGTGAAGTGATTGGATGGAGTCTAACCAGTCTAGTTTTGCCCTGATCCTGTTCCAGATTATTGAATGACCAGAATGCTTGTATTTATTTTACTGATAAATGGTGAGAATTCCAAGTTCTGTTCAGACGAAGGGTTACAACCCCGATCCTTGTTTGGTTTACGGGTTGTAACCTGGTTATCTGAATAGTTCCATGGTTATCTCGTCGTATATCATCCTGATGTATTTTCTTATTTCCAGTTCTTACTTTTATTTATATCTTGTGCTGATTGCTGGTTTTAGTTCCTAAGTGAAGCTTCCTTTGTGGCACTTGCTCTTTCTGGGGTCTGACCCAGCTGGTTTTGTGTGGCCAGATTTCGGAGCAGCTCCAGAGGATCTACCGCTTTTCCAGCCCGATGGTGAACACCAGGCGTAACCGGGGCAACGAGTGGGTTTATTTTTGATCTTCCACTTTATTGTAAAAATATTCTTTTAAGGCGTTTAGCCGACGAGCACCTGTTTAGCTCGATTGCCCTTACTTACTGTCTGCCTACGGGCTGTAACATGATTGACAGATCCTAGGGTTGATCATGTATAACTAAACTCTTGCTAGTCCTAACATTTTGTAACGACTAGCTTCATGATCAGCTGAATATGTAATGTTTGGGACGCCTAACTATTGTATATTTAATAATCATACATCTTGTAACATTTACTTACTTACTTGTGATTGAGACAATAGGCTTGTTCATGACCTTAAGAGACTGCTGGCTTGTAGTTAAACCCTCATGTATCTAGACAGCCGTGACCGTATAGCGAGATGGATTCCATTTCATATACGTAGCTGGCTATGTCTGCCCCCGCTCTCCAGTATTCTGGTTCTGGGGCGTGACATGGTTTAAGTGGTGGCCCATGCAGGTCTTGTAAATCAAGATATGTGAGGGTTTACCGAATAGATGTCTCAATCAGTATTCGTCCTTGATCTCTGTTTGTATCCTCTGAATCCCTAGATTCTTGTCCTGATCACAAGCTTATATCGTTGATCTATCCTGGTCCTTCCTTAATGTTCCCTATGTCATCTTCTTCAGCGGCATTATTCGTGGTCCTACCGGTCAGCAAGGTGGAGCACCTCCCGTGGATCAGCAGCAACCCGGAGATCAAGCCCAGCATTCTGGAGTAGCCTCCAGAGTCGTACCTTCTGGCGGAGAGCCACCAGTCCAACCAGTTCAGCCTGCCGAGCATGATGATGGCACTTTGGTAGGACTCGTCAGGACCTTGATAGCTTCCCAAGACCGGCGTGGAGATGCCTTGCACCCGGCCATGACAGATGCCTTGACCAGAGGAGGTCATCAGGGTAACAGCACGGCCAACAGCTTCAAGGGCTTGAACCCTCACTTCTTCGACGGCAGTGAAGATACGATTGCCGCAGATGCTTGACTTCAGGATACAGAGGTGATTCTAGAAGCAGCCAGGACCCCAGAGAATGAGAAGGTAGCCGTGGTACGCCTGCAGTTGCTAGATCTTGCCTGCAGCTGGTGGGCAGCTCAGGCCGTTGGATTAGCAGCACCCATTGCTTGGGCGGTATTCAGAGAGAGATTCCAGACCAAGTATTTTGATGCTGTAGCTCGGTATGATCTACAGACCCGGTTCACCAACTTGAAGCAAGGAGGCAGAACGATCGACGGATATGCGGCCGAGTTTTCGAGACTCAGTCGGTTTGCTCCCACCTTGGTGGCAACCGAGTATGATCGAGCCCAGCGGTTCCAGCAGGGACTTCACCTGGAGATCTTGTTAGCAGTTGAGCAGTTTGAGCATCAGACTTTTGATGCCGTCTTGAGAGCAGCTATGAGGCATGAGTATACCTCCCAGAGGATTGTGGATAGGGCCGGAGGTCGGAAGAGATCCCACGGCCAGATGAATCAGTCTTCAGCCCCAGCCCCCGCAGCTAGGGCTTTGACTATTAGAGCTCCGAGGCGAACGGCTTCAGTAACGTCGGTCCAGCATTCAACCCCGACGTACCCTCAGCAGCAGCAGAAGCAGAAGCAGTCTTCCGCAGTGGGATGTTCTCATTGTGGGAAGCCAGGCCATGTGGTGGCAGAATGTCGCAGGGCACAGGGATTGTGCCTGGCTTGTGGAGCAGCAGACCATAGGGTTGGATCCTGCCCGAATAGGGGTGGTTCATCATCATCCAACCTTTCTAGCTCTTCGGTGAGAGGACCTGCTCTGGTCCAGCAGCAGCAGTATCCATTGCCGAAGCCCTTGCCGCCTCAGTCCCAGATGTTCCAGCAGCAGAACCCCCAGCAGTATGCACAAGTCCAAGCCCAGAGTCAGAGCAGGCAGCGAGGATTTCAGCAGAGGGGACCAGCACCCCGAGGGCACGGTCAGGCTATGGTGATGACCGTGGAGGAAGGATTGGCACCAGGAGAGGTAGTGGCAGGTTCTATTCTCGTCAACTCCTTTCCAGCTTCAGCTTTATTTGATTCTGGTGCATCGCATTCTTTTATGTCTACACGATTCGCGACACGGGTAGGATTGGAGCCCGAGTCATTATCAGTAAGGCTTAATATACTTACTGGTAACGGACTTGTGGGAGTAAATAGAGTATTTTCTTCGTGTCGGATCGTAGTTAGCGGTAGAGAATTCTCCGCTAGATTGATAGAGTTCCCGATGGCCGATTATGATGTGGTCCTAGGGATGGATTGGTTGAGGAACCAGTATGCTAGAATAGACTGCCATATGGGTAGGGTTGTTTTTAGCATTCCAGGGGAGCCAGAGTTTTCCTTTTCCAGAGGCACAGTTGAGCCTTCCCCTCCAGTATTGCGGCTGGCAGTAGCAGCAGTTTAGTTGCCCAGGATAGTCGAAGAATTTCCAGATGTTTTCCCAGAAGAGCTTCCAGGTATGCCTCCGGAACGGGAGATCGAGTTCACTATAGACTTGATTCCCGGGACAGCCCCAGTGTCAGAGAAAGTCTACAGGATGGCACCGTCAGAATTGGAGATATTGTACAAGATGATTGAATAACTTCGAGCCAAGGGATTCATTCGTGCTAGTGGATCGCCTTGGGGAGCCCCGATACTTCTTATGAAAAAAAAGGATGGTACATCCAGGTTATGTGTTGATTATCGTACCTTGAACTCAGTGACAATCAAGAACAGATACCCTCTCCCGAGGATAGATGACTTGTTTGATCAGCTCAAGGGGGCATCAGTATTCTCGAAGATCGACTTGCGCTCAGGATATCATCAGATCAGAGTCAGAGAGCAGGACATCCCGAAGACAGCTTTTAGATCGAGATATGGGCATTGGAAGTTCCTTGTTATGCCTTTTGGAGCAACCAATGCGCCAGCCGTATTCATGGATCTCATGAATCGTATTTTTATGCCTTACTTGGATCAGTTTGTGATTGTGTTCTTGGATGACATCCTAGTCTACAGCAAGAGTGAGGCGGAGCATGAGCAGCATCTCAGAGTTGTTCTTCAGATTCTCAGGGAGCACCAGTTGTATGCCAAGTTCAGTAAATACGAGTTCTGGCTTGATCGCATTTCGTACTTGGGTCATATCATTACCATAGGAGGAGTAGAAGTGGATCCCCAGAAGATTGTAGCTATTGAGTCATGGCCAGTGCCCAGCACAGTTGCAGAAGTTCACAGTTTTCTTGGATTGGCCGGCTACTACCGGCAGTTTATTTCAGATTTTGCTCGAATCTCAGCACTATTGACCCAGTTGACCCGCAAGGATGCACAGTTTTCTTGGACAGCAGAGTGTCAGGAATCATTTGAGAAGTTGAAGCGAGGCCTGATAACGGCACCCATTCTCACGCTTCCAGATGGAACCGGAGGATTCTCAGTATATTGTGATGCTTCCGGTAGAGGCCTAGGGTGTGTTCTGATGCAGCATGGGAAGGTAATAGCTTATGCGTCATGACAACTTCGTGATCATGATAGGAATTACCTAACCTATGACTTGGAGCTGGCAGCAGTAGTGTTTGCACTTAAGTTGTGGAGGAACTACTTGTACGGAGATAGGGTGGAGATTTTCACCGACCACAAGAGCCTGAAGTATGTTTTCACCCAGAAGGATCTTAACATGCGTCAGAGGAGATGGCTGGAGCTTCTTGTGGATTATGATGTCAACCTGCAGTATCATCCCGGGAAGGCCAACGTCGTTGCAGATGCATTGAGCAGGAGAACCGGAGCTTATTTCCTGACAGCGCAACCAGAGCTGTTAGCAGATCTTCAGAAAATGGGTATTGAAGTTGTTCTCCCTTCCAGTAAGGCATTGATGGCCAGTATGCAAGTTCAGTCCACTATAGTCGAGAGGATCCGGATGGCGCAGTCGGCAGATTCTAAGCTTCAGCGACTCAGAGCAGAGTGTGAGGCAGGACGTAGACCAGAGTTATGCATTCATGAGGATAGTACACTTCGACATGGTAATTGTCTTTGTGTGCCTAGTGGAGATATCAGATGGGAGATCATGTCAGAGGCTCACAGTTCTCAGTATTCTATCCATCCTGGCAGTACGAAGATGTACCGTGATATCCGTCAGCACTTTTGGTGGAATGGCATGAAGCGGAAGATAGCTCGGTTTGTCTCTCGATGTTTGGTTTGCCAACAAGTTAAGGCCGAACATCAGAGACCGGCCGGACTTCTTCAGCCCTTGCCGATTCCAGAATAGAAGTGGGAGCATGTGACCATAGATTTTGTGACCGGATTACCTAGATCCCCAGCTGGTAGAGGTGCTATCTGGATTATTGTTGACCGGCTCACGAAGGTGGCTCACTTTTTTCCATTCAGAGTTGGTCAGTCGACGGCTCAGCTAGTAGAGATGTACCTCAGGCAGATTATCAGGTTGCACGGTGTGCCAGTCAGTATCACCTTGGACAGAGATTTAAGGTTTACGTCGCACTTTTGGCGTAGCCTGCAGAAGAGTTTGGGAACTCGTCTCCAGTTCAGTTCAGCGTATCATCCGCAGACAGATGGTCAGTCGGAGCGTACGATCCAGACTCTTGAAGACATGTTACGGTCCTGTACACTTGACTTCGGTGGTTCTTGGGAAGATCACTTGCACCTGGTGGAATTTTCGTACAACAACAGTTTCTAGGCCAGCATCCAGATGGCACCGTTCGAGGCGCTGTATGGCAGGAAGTGCCGATCCCCGCTAGCATGGGACGATGTCCGAGAGAGGCAGATGCTTGGTCCAGAAATGATTGCCCAGACAGTTGAAGTGGTCAGGCGAGTCAGAGATCATCTTCGAGTTGCCCAAGATCGCCAGCGCCATTGGGCCGATTCTCATCGGCGCCCTCTCGAGTTTTCTGTCGGTGACCATGTATTCCTGAGGATTTCGCCTAACCGTGGCGTCATTCGCTTCGGCGTACGGGGAAAGCTTAGTCCTAGGTATATAGGGCTGTTCGACATTCTGGAGCAAGTAGGAGATGTATCCTATCGTCTCGCTCTTCTGCCGTCGCTAAGCGAGGTGCACGACGTGTTCTATGTATCCCAATTACGACGGTATATCCCGGACCCGAGCCACATCTTGGATCATTCGGAATTGGTTGTTGGTACCAACCTTTCATATGAGGAGAGGCCCGTGTCTATATTGGACCGGAGAGAGAAGATACTCAAGAACAAGACTATTAAGTTAGTCCGGGTTGCTTGGGGTCATCACTCTTTGGGTGAGTCAACGTGGGAGCGTGAGGACGATATCCGATCGCGATATCCCGACTTGTTTGACTCGTGAGGTATAATGTCCTTCTTATGCCTCATGCCTTCGATTCCTTGCTTGTATGATTGATTGCTTGATTGATTGTCTAGTATAGCTTACCTGTGATTAGTGTAGCTTATTCTTGTCTCTCTAGCCTCTTAATTAAATTCCGAGGACGGAATTCTTTTAAGGTGGGTAGAGTTGTAATGCCTGTGTTCGTATTACATATTTTGGGATACGTATACGTATTTATTCGGTATTGCATGACTTGTTTAGTTTTCTTCATGGCTTGGCTTGGTTTATTCTTGGCCTGGGTTGTCTTGGTTCGGTTGGGATTATTTTGGTTCATCATGAACCATGGATGAACCCCCTACCTACCACCACCCTTGATATTTATTGCCATTTCTTCTTTCTCTCTCTTCATTACTCATCTTCTTCTTCCTCATTTACTTCCTTACCTACCAGAGAGAGGAGAGAGAGGTCTAGGCAAGTGCAACTTGCTTCATGGAAGAACTCAAATTTTATTGCTTCATTCTCTTCCTTACAGCATTCTAACTTATTTTAGAACTTGACATTTTCACTTTCCATGGCTAGATTCTTCTAGATCTAAGTTTACTTTATTTTCGGATTTCTTGGGTTTTGATCTATTTAATCCTGTTATTTCTGAGTTTTGATGGTTCCATGTTGTAGAGTAGCTTGTTCTACCCCATTTTTACCTATGGAAGTTCCGATTTGGGCTCCGGATGAAGGTTTTGTGTAGCTTGGAAGCCATGGTTGCTTGGCTCCTCTTCTCGGACAAGTGGAGAAGAAGAGCAGTACTTGACCGCATGAATCCTCTTGAGGCAAGTCTCTGGCCGCATGGCCTTTCCAGCCGCATGAGACTTGTTCGAGCTCAGCCGCATGGAAAGTCCTTCCTAGTCGCATAAGACTTGCTTGAGTACTTGACCGCATGAATCTTCATGCGGCAAGTAATTGAGCTGCATAGACCAGTTACTCGCCAGCCGCATGAGGACTCGAGTCCTCTCAGCCGTATGACTGTTTGGATCCCCGAGCTGCATCGGCCCTGATCTTCGAGCCGCATGAGAACCCCAGACCCAGCCGTATGGACTTCTTAGTCCGGGCCGCATGTGCACCTGTTCCTCGCCAGATGCATATGGTTCCCTTTCCCCGCAGCCGCATGGGTCGCTTCTTCTCGAGCCGTATGAACTCCACACTTCTGCTGGTCGTATGAGGCCCAACGCCTTGGAGCCGCATGCGCCCTTGCACTTCCAGCCGCATGCACCCCCTTGTCTTGGCCGCATGGGACCCAGTGACCCTGGCCGCATACGCTCTCCTAATTGGGCCGCATGAGTCTACCCTTTCCTGACCGCATATGCTTTAGCCGCATGGCTCTTCTATAGCCCTGAATATTGATATTTTATTAGATATTTTACGTCCATTTTATCATGAATTTACTTGATATGTTTGGAATTGATAATTGAGCATGACCTGATAGTGACCCGTAGTGGTGCACTCCTGACATAATAACCTGACATGACATGTGGTGGCCCGTCGTGGCGCACTCCTGACTAGTACACTTGATATGATAAACCTGACATGATTATCTCGAACAGCTGTTGCGACGGCTACCTGACATGACATGACCTGTATAATTAATCTGGACACCGTGGGCGATTGTGCTTGTACAAATAAACCAGTCTTATCTTGAATCATGTCTAGAAGGGGACTCCTGAGTACCACGGTCAGGAGTACCTACTAAAATAGACTAAGGCTAATATAACTAGATTAATACATTAGTCATGAAGAGATCTCCCAGCTACAGGCAATCCCGTTACCTGGGCACGCCTTGGGATCTGTAGCCTGCCGTCGAGTAGGGCACATTTTCAGCACACTATCATGTGTTGCACCCTTCAAGCTACCTAAGGGTACATTCGTTTCCTGGACGATGTACCCACCTGAATTCAACTCATATCTTTTAACCCGGGTAACCTGGATGGTCTGCAGGGCTTGTGGCTGTGGAATAATCTCACTGCATCTTGTTAGTAATTAGGCTTGTGACAACCCTAGTTAGTTAAAGTATCAAGCCGTAATTCTTGCTTGGCCGTGAAGTGATTGGATGGAGTCTAACCAGTCTAGTCTTGCCCTGATCCTGTTCCAGATTATTGAATGACCAGAATGCTTGTATTTATTTTACTGATAAATGGTGAGAATTGCAAGTTCTGTTCAGACGAAGGGTTACAACCCCGATCCTTGTTTGGTTTACGGGTTGTAACCTGGTTATCTGAATAGTTCCATGGTTATCTCGTCGTATATCATCCTGATGTATTTTCTTATTTCCAGTTCTTACTTTTATTTATATCTTGTGCTGATTGCTGGTTTTAGTTCCTAAGTGAAGCTTCCTTTGTGGCACTTGCTCTTTCTGGGGTCTGACCCAGCTGGTTTTGTGTGGCCAGATTTCGGAGCAGCTCCAGAGGATCTACCGCTTTTCCAGCCCGATGGTGAACACCAGGCGTAACCGGGGCAACGAGTGGGTTTATTTTTGATCTTCCACTTTATTGTAAAAATATTCTTTTGAGGCGTTTAGCCGACGAGCACCTGTTTAGCTCGATTGCACTTACTTACTGTCTGCCTACGGGCTATAACATGATTGACAGATCCTAGGGTTGATCATGTATGACTAAACTCTTGCTAGTCCTAACATTTTGTAACGACTAGCTTCATGATCAGCTGAATATGTAATGTTTGGGATGCCTTACTATTGTATATTTAATGATCATACATCTTGTAACATTTACTTACTTGCTTGTGATTGAGACAATAGGCTTGTTCATGACCTTAAGAGACTGCTGGCTTATAGTTAAACCCTCATGTATCTAGACAGCCGTGACCGTATAGCGAGATGGATTCCATTTCATATACGTAGCTGGCTATGTCTGCCCCCGCTCTCCAGTATTCTGGTTCTGGGGCGTGACATGTATCGCCGCTCCTATGACGGATTACTGCTTCGGTGTCTGTCAAACGCAGAAGCCAAAGAAGCCGTACGAGAAGCTCACGACGGTGTCTGCGGGGCCCACCAGCCCGGCCCAAAATTGCAAGATCGCCTTCGACGAATGGGCTACTATTGGCCCACGATGGTGGCAGATGTGATAGATTATGCTAGAAAGTGCAAAGCCTGCCAAGTCCACGCGGACTTCATTCACCAACCATCCGAATTCCTACATCCGACAGTGGCGTCCTGGCCATTCGAAGCATGGGGAATGGATATCATTGGTCCAATCACCCCACCTTTCTTCCGAGGACATCGCTTCATACTTGCGATGACTGATTACTTCTCCAAATGGGCGGAAGCTATCCCACTTGCAGAAGTTAAAACTTCGAACGTGATCAGCTTCCTTAAGCATCACGTCATCTACCGATTTGGACTGCCCCGAAGGATCATCCATGATAATGGTCCACAGTTTGCAAGCCACGTATTCTATCGGTTTTGCGACAAGCACCGTATTCAGAATGTCGCTTCGACACCGTACAACCCGGCAGCAAATGGGTTAGCAGAGGCATTCAACAAAACAATCATCAAACTCCTTAAGAAGTTTGTCTCCTCCAACAAACGCGACTGGAACGAAAAACTTGGCGAATGTTTATGGGCTTATCGTACCACAGTTCGAACAGCCACTGGGAATACGCCATTCTCCCTAGTGTACGGGAGTGAGGCAGTTCTCCAATTAGAGACTCAAATACCCTCACTCCGCGTCGCCCTTACTTATCAATTGACGACGAATGACAACTACCGACGTCGACTGCAAGAGTTAGAGGCCTTAGATGAAAAGTGCCTCCTAGCTCAGCAAAGGATCGAGCTGTACCAAGCACGCATCTCAGGAGCCTTCAACAAGAAGGTCAAAATCAGAACATTCCAAGTGGGCGATCTTGTTCTGGCAGTCCGGAGGCCAATGGTCATGACTCACAAGACCGCCGGCAAGTTCCAGCCAAAATGGGAAGGCCCATTTATCATAGAGACAGTATTCTCCAACGGTGCTTACCGCCTCGCTAAGCAAAATGGAGACTTGCTCATGTTGCCCGTCAACGGCAAGTTCCTGAAGAAATATTATATCTAAACAACATCCCAGATTATTGAGTCACGTACCCGCTGGTACCTCTGAACTCACCATCACAACATTCCAGATTTTTGAGTCACGTACCCGCTGGTACCACTGAACTCACCCCATAGTTTTCCAGATTATTGAGTCAGGTACCCGCTGGTACTACTGAACTCACCCTCATAGTTTCCCAAATTTTTGAGTCATGTACCCGCTGGTACCGCTGAACTCACGCTCACCATTCTCCAGATTCTCGAGTCATGTACCCGCTGGTACCTCTGAACTCACATTTCGGTCACTCTTCCAGGTAGCAAGTCATGTATGATCATACCTCTGAACTTTCTTCTTGAAGGAGATCCTTCCTCATGATCTAATACCCGCACTTCCAGTGCACAAAAAGGGTAATCGATCCACAAATTTCCGAAACGGCTATGTCCTCATTACCTCTGAGCCGTTTTCACTTCCACCAAAAACAAACCGCCCCCTCGCATAGAACTTCCACGTTCTTCTACCTCTGAGACGTTCTATGTACCCCTCATTTTTCAAAGAAACCCTCATGCTCACCATGTCCTCAGAACCTCTAAGTCAGTATGATTGGTTCCTTTCTTTTAAACTTGTTGTCCGTATCCAAAACCAGGGTACGTTAGGGACAATGGGTCCACATAAAATGTCCCAGTAAGAGGATTATTACAAAGCAAAAGAGTGAAGCAAATATATATTCCATTCAGAAATCGGTTACATCCACACGATTGCAAGCAAGTCAAAAGAGTTCTTCATAAAGGCAAGAAGAAAGGCGAAACAAAATAAAAGACTACAGACAGACATCCACGAGAAGCCCCTACATCCTAGTTACATGAGCGCATATACCATTCCCTCAACCATCTTACATATGAAGGATGCAAGTGAAGAGCATCCTCGTCTAGAATAGGAGAAACAGTGTTCCCAGCGCTGCCACCCTCAACAGTCTCGATATTTGGAGGGATGTCGTTCCCCTCAGGCGCAGGTTCTTCTTTCTTCACTTCCTCTTTAACAGAAGGAGATCCCTGGCTGATGACAAGAGGCTGCGGCTCCTCTGACGCCGCAGTCTCAATATTCGGTGGAGATACTGCGAGAACCAAAGACGAAGAAAATAAAAACAGTCAGAAATGTTCATGCGGCTCATTCTAGACTAGTCTCATGCGGCTCAGACATGGGGTATATCCTTATGCGGCTCAGTCATGGGACATGTATGCGGACCATGTAGTTTGAGAAGTTCACGTCAAAGTCGTGTACATGAAGCATGCAAGCAGGCTCTTCTAGGGTTTCAAATTGACTACCTAATCCTTACCTTCGATGGCAATATGAACGTCAAGACGAACGGGGGGTGCGACAGTCGAGGGCAAAGCCGACTTCTTACTCCTCGCCACAGCCTTCTTCACAGCCTTAGAAGCCCTGGGTGCCATTGTTGTCTGATGATGAGAACACGACAAAAATCTGAGTCAAGAATAGTCTAAGAGAGAAGACCGTCCAAATGTCCTTCTATTTATAGACAGAGAACTGTGGACTGACGCCTCGTACAAACGCGATCAACTCTTCGGTTATCGAGCCAAACCAGCAATTTAAAGACTGAGCTCTTGGGATCCTGTCCCAAAAAGATCCACACGTACGGCATAATGACGTGACAAAAAGCTTATACGGTTCAAATGGCCATGCGGCTGATAGCAACTATGCGACTCAGATGATCGGGAGGCAGAAATTTCTATGCGGCTGAGTAACCTATGCGGCTGAACAATCCATGCGGCCAGGACTTCTATGCGGTCAGGATTTCATATGCGGCTAGAAGAACACAGCCATGCTTCTTATTCAAAGTATTTCAATTTTATAAATTGAAAACTTTGAAGGGGGTCTTGTAGAAGCATGGAAAATACTAAAGAAAATGACTCATGTGGCCAGGAAAGATCCATGCGGCTCAGAAAACTCATACGGCATAAGGAGCTATGCGGCCCGAGGCATTCCATGCGGCTCAGAAGACACATGGCCTGACAGTGCTCCCCTCTGACCCATGCTGCATTAATTGCTTTGACGGCTGACCCCTCTGAAAAGTTGACAGCCCTGACACAAAAGCTGGTAATTATGACTCTGTCATAATAATGAATCTCTAGGGAAGAGAAAAGAGATCTCTGACACAAATCCCCCGAGAGCCATAAAAATGCCACGTGGCCTTGTCACGTGGGCGTTCGTATGCGGCTCACTTCTCATGCGGTTCAGAATGAATCCTATGCGGCTCAGGCCAAAAAAGCCTCATGCGGCTCGAGCAAAAAACTTTTCATGCGGTTCAGAGTGAATCTGTCCTATGCGGCTCAGGCTAAAAAAGCCTCATGCGGCTCGAGTGAGGACTTCTCATGCGGTCCAAGAGGATCATGTCCATGCGGCTCGGGCGGATATGTACCTATGCGGCCCATAAGGATTACTCTCTTGTGGTTCGAGGGCTCAAGTGAGGGCCACTGCCCAGGCAGCCCTGACACGTGGGCTTAACCATATGCGGCTCAAATTCATATGCGGCTCACTCATCATGCGGTCCAGATCCCCCAGTGGCTCCTAGGACACGTGTCCTAAGACGATTAATTTCTCAGATTTACTGCCATCAAAGATTGGGTCAAATCCCAATAATCTGGGACACGTGGCAGGAGAATAAATTTAATTTTCAAAAGATCATTATGAGGAAGATTTATTCCAATCAGCATTAATTGCTAATGGAATTTGGTGTAATCTACACTCGATGGCTCGGATTCGTCACAATCAAAACTAAACGGCCTGGATTGACCAATCTATGGGCCGCCACCATCTCCAAGAGCTAATCATTGGCAACCCTAATGATCACATCCCACTATTATAAATAGCAAGGTGCCATTCCCTTATAAAAAAAAGAAGATCAGAGAAAAATACGCATATACAGAGAGACTCCCCAATAGTCAGAGAGAAAATACACAGAGAGAGAGAGAAGCCAGAAGAGCAACAGAGGAGAAAAAAGAGCATTTCTTCATCAACGCCAACCATCTTTTCACAAGAAGCCAAGGCTGCATACCGATCGTCCAAGGAGTAAGGCAGGGCTGCCGTCGCCTTCCCGAGCCTCTATCGTCACCCCCTAGAATCTAAAATAAACAATTGTACTTAGACTGCTGTACCTAGGTTTTTGTCCCTAGGCTTTCTTTGTACAAGCGAGTTTGTAACGTAAAGTAAAAGTCCGGTCCTCCGATAATTGTTCTGTTCTTTTATATTTCATGGCAAATAGCAGGCTCATGCGGCTGGAGGGGTGCAGGCTCATACGGATGGAGGGTGCAGGCTCATGGGGATGGGGGGCTGCAGGCTCATGGGACTGGGTTGAAATGAGGGTCATGCGGTAAGGTCCACCGAAGCCATGTTGCTAAGGGAGAACTTGCATATGCGGCTAAGGAAAACAGGGCCATGCGGCTAAGGGGGACGGGCACATGCGGCTAAGGGGGAAATGACTCATGCGACTAAGGAAGAAACATGGGCTCATGCGGCAAAGGTCAACCGAAGCCATGCGGCTAAGGCTGCCAAAACCATGCTGCTAAGGGGAGCCACAAGGGATTTGTCGCATGAAAAGCCATACGATCAAGCACTGTTCTTCTTCTTAAACTTCCCGAGAAGAAGAACCTAAGAAGTTGGGGGTTCCCCAAACTTCCCAACCTTCAATCCAAGCCCCAAATCTAGACTTCCATAGGTCAACATAGGGTAGAATGAAATTCTCTACAACATGAAACCATCAAAACTTGAAAATAATAAAGCTTAATAGATCAAAACCCTATGAAATCTAGAAATGCAACAAGCTTAGATCTACATGAAATAAACCATGGAAATTACATAGGCTAAGTACTAAAGTGTCTTAGAATCTCGTGAGGAAGAAAATGGAACAACAAAACTTGAGTTCCTCTATGAAGTAAGTTGCACTTGCCTAAGCCTCTCTGGTAGGTGGGGAGAGTTAATAGAGGAAGAAAAAGAGTTATGAGGATTAATGGAAGAGAGAGAGAGTGGTTAGGTGGCTTATAAATGAAGAGAGTGGGTGGTAGGTAGGGTTGGTCCAAAAAACCGAACCAAGCCGAACCAAGCAAATGAAATGCCAAAATAAACCATACAATAAGACATACAATATGAGTCAAAATACATACACGTATACCAAAATACATAATACAAAATACGGGCGTTACACATTCTCGTCGCCTCATATCCCACAGTAGCATTGTTTGATTCGGGAGCTTCACACTCATTTATATCTGCACAATTTATGACACGACTAGGAATGGAATTCGAGGCATTGCCAGGGAGGTTGAATATACTCACTAGTAATGGGATCGTAGGAGTTAGTAGAGTTATTCTAGCGTGTAGAGTTGTAGTTTGCGAGTGTTCCTTACCCGCCAGGTTGATAGAATTTTCTGTTAGTAATTTTGACGTTATCTTAGGCATGGACTGGCTGAAAGACAGTCATACGACAATAGATTGTCGTAGGAGTGTATCTTTTAATATTCCAGGCATGAAATGGTTTACCTTAGTCAGATCAGAGATCTACCAACATAAACAAAGAGTAGTGACGATAATAAAAGAAGTTCAAGTCCTAAAGGTAGTTGAAGAGTTTCTTGATGTGTTTCTCGAAGAACTTCCAGGTCTGCCACTGGTTAGGGACATTGAGTTCAGTATAGAATTGGCACCTGGAACTAAATCGATATCAGATCGAGTTTACAGAATGGCAGATTTAGAGCAGTCCAAGGTGTATCAGCACACAAAGGAACTGAAGGTAAAGAAGTTTATTCGAGTTAGCGAATCACCATGGACAGCACCAGTGGTACTTGTAGGGAAGAAGTATAGATCATCAAGATTGTGCATTAACTACAGAAAGTTCAACGCGACAACAGTAAGGAACAAGTACCCACTACCAAGGATCGACGACTTTTTTGATCAGTTGAATAGAGCAAGGGTTTTCTCCAAGATCGACCTTCGATCAGGGTATTATCAATTGAGAGTTCGGAAAGAGGATATTCCCAAGACGGCATTCAGGTCAAAGTATAGGCATTACGAATTCTTAGTAATGCTGTTTGGTTTGACCAATGCTCCATCAATATTTATAGATTTGATGAACCACATCTTTATGCCGTATTTAGATCAATTTGTCATTATATTTCTCGACAACATTTTCGTATACTCAGCTAGTGATGAAGAGCATAAAGATTACCTCAAGAAAATGTTACAGGTTCTGAGAGAGAACCAGTTGTACACCAAGCTCAACAAGTGTGAGTTTTAGACGGATTATATTTTATTTTTAGGGTACATCATATTAGGGGCTGGAGTAGCAGTGGATCCCAAAAAAGTAGAAGCAGTAGAGAGTTGTCCAATACCTAAGACCATAGCAGATGTACGAAGTTTCTTGGGATTGGCAGGATATTACAGAAGGTTCATATCAGACTTTGTAAGACTCTCAGCACCCATGACCCGCTTGACACGAAAGGATGTGCCATTCATTTGGTCGGCAGAGTGCCAGGCATCGTTTGAGAATTTGAAGCAGAAGTTGATCACGACACCTATTCTTATATTCCCGGTTGGACCCGAAGGTTTTACTATATATTGGGATACGTCAGAAAAGGGACTTGGGTGTGTCCTAATACAACATAGGAAGGTGATAGCGTATGTATCTAGGCAACTTCGAGACCACAAGAAGAATTATCCGACTCATGACTTGGAGTTGGTAGCAGTAGTATTTGCTTTAAAGCTATGGAGGCATTACTTGTACGGTGATCGAGTGGACATGTACACAGACCATAAGAGTCTGAAGTACATCTTTACTCAGAAGGAACTGAACATGAGACAGAGAAGATGGTTAAAGTTGATCAAGGAATACGACGTAGAGCTTCAGTATCATCCAGGCAAGGCTAATGTGGTAGCAGACGCTCTTAGCAGGAGAGGCGACGTATTTATGTTGACATCATAAAAACACATTTTAGAAGATCTTTAAGAGATGGGCATCGAGGTTATACTTCCTAGTGATATAGGAATTCTGGCAAGTCTACGAGTTCAATCCGACTTGGTAGACAGGATTAAGGCAGCTCAGGCATGAGACCCAAGGATTCAGAAGCCTAGGACAGAATGTGAGTCAGGACTCAGGAAGGAGATAAAAATTCACGAAGATGGTACACTTAAATTTGGATCACGTCTATGTGTGCCAAGTGGAGATATCAGACAGGAGGTTATGACAGAAGCCCACAGTTTTCTGTATTCTATACACCCCGGAGGGACCAAAATGTACAAAGATATAAAGCAGCACTTCTGGTGGAACGGAATAAAGAGGGAGATAGCTAGATTCATTTTTTGTTGCTTAATATGTCAGCAAGTGAAGGCAGAACAACAGAGGCCAGCTGGATTATAACAACCGCTTTCTATCCCGGAATAGAAGTGGGTGCATATCACAATAGATTTTGTGACCGGTTTACTGAGATCACCAAGTGGTAAGGATGCTATTTAAGTGATAGTGGATCGTCTTACGAAGGTGGCACATTTTCTTTCTTTTAGAGTAGGGCAATCTACAGAAAAGTTGGCAGAGTTATATGTGCAGCAGATAGTCAGGCAGCATGGAATCCCTGTCAGTATTGTATCAGATAGAGATACCCATTTTATATCATATTTCTGGAAGAGTTTACATCATAGTCTGGGTACCAAGTCAAGATTTAGTACGACTTACCACCCACAAATGGACGGGCAATCAAAAAGAACAATTTAGACTTTAGAAGATATGTTACGAGCTTGCACCCTAGATTTTCGAGGGTCTTGGGAGAGTCACCTGCACTTAGTCGAATTTTCGTACAACAACAGTCATCAAGCCAGTATCCAGATGGCACCATTCGAAGCACTATACAGTAAGAAGTGTAGGTATCCACTGGTATAGGATGATATCGGGGAGAGAAAGATGTTATGCCTAGAGATGATTGTTTAGATGGTTGAAGTGGTTAAGGAGATTAGGGTGCGACTTAGAGTTGTGCAAGATCGACATCGTTATTGGGCAGACCAGCATCGTAGGATGCTAGAATTTTCTGTTGGGGACCACGTGTTCTTGCGGATCTCACCTACTCGTGGGGTCATTAGATTTGGCGTTTGCGTGAAGTTGAGTCCGCGATACGTAGGACCATTTGCTATCCTCGATAGGGTAGGCGATGTTGCTTATCGTTTGTCCCTTCCACCTTCGTTACGAGAGGTGCATGATGTGTTTCATGTATCTAAGTTGCAAAGGTATGTATCGGACCCAAGCCATATCCTCGATCATTCTGAGCTGGTTGTTGGTTCCAACCTGTCTTACGAGGAACAACCGATGTCTATTTTGGACCGAAGGAAGAAGATACTTAAGAACCGAATAATTAGCCTTGTCCGTATTGCTTGGGGTCATCACTCCTTAGGAGAGTCAACGTGGGAACGTGAGGATGATATCCGATCACGGTATCCGCATCTATTTGACTCACAAGGTATATTTCTTTCCGTGTACCTTGATTGTCTTGATTCCTCATGCTCATCACCCTATGAGTAGAAATTACTGGATGTCGTCGATTGATAAACATAGATATATTACTTGCTATTGATATTGTAAGATGACTGCTTGCTCGCTAAAATTGCTTGTACTTGGATTAGTTTAGCTCTGATGTTTCTATCCTGCTTGGGTTTGAAATTTCGAGGACAAAATTTTTCTAAGGAGGGTAGAGATGTCACTCACCATTCCCAAAAAGCGTATTTTAATACGTGTACTGCTTGAATATATTTATTTAATATTTATTATGCATTTGTTCTGTATTTAATTCCTTTAATTTTATGCTAATTATTTTTCTGTATTTTCTTTTTTGCTTTTGTTTTGCTCTTGGTTTATTTTGTTCGTATTGAACCAACATGGTTTAGCTTGGTTCATCATGATAAGGGATGGATGGCTTAGATTATGTAGGAAGGAATGGGTGGTGGAGATTAACATGGGCTAGATATTTATACCCCTTTTCTTCTCTCTCTCATAACAAACTCTTATTTCTCTTCCTTCACTAAAAGCCCTAACCCATTTGGAGAGGCAAGTGCACCTTCATTCCACATGAGAACCCATTTTTATGGTTCATTTATCTTCCTTTCGTGATTCTAAGATAGTTTTAGAACTTAACATTTTGCATTTTGAAGTTTTATTTTGTAGATCTAAAAATTTGCCATTTTCGGATTTTGGTGGTTTTGATCTATCAAACTTCCTTATTTTCAAGTTTTGAACGTTCCAGGTTGTTGAGATTTGTGTTATACCCTATTTTGATCTATGGAAGTCCCATTTTTGGCTTAGATTAAGAGTTTCATGGAATTTGGAGTTCTGGAGGTTCCTTACGCCCACGTTTATTCGTGCCAGCGTAGTATCAAACTCTACGCCCACATTTGTTCGTGTCAGCGTGAAATCTGGATTACGCAAGTCAAGACTGTTTTACGTGTAAAATAAAGTCTACTCTGCCTTGGCGTAAAACAAGTTTTATGCGTAAACTTTATTCTTTTACGCGTACTCCTCTGGCTTGGCATACTTCCTTTACGCGTACTCCTCTGGCTTGACGTACTTCCTTTACGCGTACTCCTCTGCCTTGGCGTAAAACAAGTTTCACGCGTAAACTTTATTCCTTTACGCGTACTCCTCTGGCTTGGCGTACTTCCTTTATGCGTACTCCTCTGGCTTGGCATACTTCCTTTATGCGTACTTTCATTACGTGTACTTCCTTTACGCGTACTCCTTTGGCGTACTCCCTTTGACATATATTCTTTGGCGTACTCCCCTATCCGGAGGCTTCCTAGCACTAGCGTATCTTACCCCCTTGCCCGGTGCAGTATGGCCCTGGCATCCATTGACCTAGATTCACCTTTATTGGGCGCATGGTTCCCCTTATTATATCCTTACGCCTTTTTGACATGAACTCGATATAATCATGATATGTTAATATTTTAATACATATTGTTGTGTGGAGTGTGCACTGTGTCTCGATTGGTTTATAGATACCCAGTATGACTGGAACTTAACCCTTAGAGTTATGGACTCGACCATACTAAATACTAGTTTGACTTTTATGCTTTGTCACGAATTGACATTGATTGTTACCTTGACTAATGATTGATCATGCGTTCCTAGTTGGAACTAAGAGACTGTCTAGTCATCTTGTTGAATTGAATGAGACCCGTTTATATATTAAACATGAACCATTGCAATCGACTAGCCGATCCTAAATATTGGCATATAGATACGTGCAGACTTTAACTTATTTTATACAAAAGCAGCATGTGTACCTTACAGTCAAGGCATGATTATTCTATGGCTAGGTTTGATTGTTGCATTACGCTATGTAAGACCTATAACCTAACCGCACGGGCATCGTTGTAGAGTTATAGATATCGTACTCTATACGAAAGTACTCATTCTGAATGACCATGATCCACGGTATGAGATTTCAATTAACATAGGGACTATTAAGTTAAATAAAATAATGATTGCATGGAGAGAATGGATTCTCGAGTTCTTACATGGCAGCTATCTCGGGATAATTAGTGCCCTGACATGCCGGGTGGTTCCCACAGATACTACAGACCTGCCACACTGGTAGGGAGTGGTATCTGTTTATTTTTTATATATATATTGATGACGAAAATCCCGCTGGGACACGTCTAATTCATGATTGGTGTAATTGATTATTGGGTAGACTAGCCTTGCATGTACATTGTAAGAATCGAGGAATCCCTTATTGCATATTTTTAGGGCAAATTGGAACTTACAGTTAGCAAGCCGTAGTAGTTGTATTGCCGTTTAAATTGATTTGTTTGTGTACTGTACCTACTCTGTTAACTACTGAGATGATCAGAATGTCAGGACATGACGGGTCAACTTCTGTCCTTGTTTGGTTGGGAAGTTGGTTTGAAGTGTCGTGATGTTGTGTGAATCCCAGTATCAAGCGGAGACTTATTTATCATATTCTTAACTCTTACCACTGGTTCTAATTCTTCATGTCGTGCTTGCTTTGTGGTACTTGCTATTTGAGGTCTAACCTCTCTGGTTTTGGATGGCCAGATTTAGAGCCAGCTTCCGAGGACTCAGTTTACTTCCACCTCCAAGATGGTCAATACTAGAGGGATAATTGCACGAGGACACGAGTGGGTTCCTTGCTTTCCTGCTCGTTTTGCTACTTACTTTACATTTTGCCGCTTGGCACCGACCTAATAGTCGGACTGTCTTGTACTTACTTTTACATAATTGTAACTATGTCAGATTGCAGCTGATATTGTTATATCATCTGGCTATGTTTTATAAAGTCAGATCTTAAGAACATTTTGACTGAGCGTTTGGGACGCCATACTGCTCATTCTTACATGTTCTCTACTTACTGCTTTTTATTGAATGATTGAGACAATAGATGTTGCAGTAACCCTAGTAAGACTTTCATGTAGTATGCACCCCCTCGTCTTTTAGACATCATTGATCGTATTATACGGTATTCATCTACCCGTAATACGTAGCTGGCTGAGTCATTCTCCCGCTCTCCGGTATTCTGGTTCTGGGCGTGACATTAATGAAGCGTGGGAATTCTAGACAGTTTAAGATGTAAAACCATAGTAAAAGAACAAGGAAAGTAAAAGCTGTGAAACAGAATATCATGTCAATGAAGACTATAAATAAAAGCTAGATGAACTAGAATAATGTGATGTGAGTCCAGTGGTACAATATATGTCAAGTGTGATACCATTCAATGATCCAAGTAGGATGATTCTTGTAATGGTTCTTGTGATGATTCTAGTAAAGATTCAAGATAATACTCACAGTGTGTTTTAAAATACCGAGATCGACATGTAAACGGTTGTAGCACCAGTTTCCCAAATAAGGATAATTTTGAAATTTTGTGTTTATAATTATTTTAATAATGATATTTAATTCATGATATAATTTTTGGTGATTTTAAATCATTTTAAAATTATTTAAATCAATGACTTGTGGTTTTGACGTTTTGCTAGTGGAACCCTAGAGACTGTTTGACCTAGAGCCTAACCATGTGATTATGATATTTTAATGTCATTTTTGGCCTAAGGATATTTTTTTCATTTGACCTCTTTGAATTATTTTGATATTATTTTATTATTTATGATATTGTTTTGGGGTTATTTGAGTCTGGTTCGAATTTCAACTCAATCCGACTTGAAACGGGGACCCGGGGGTAGTTTGACTCTAGTGGGACCCACACACTAGTTAGGCATGGCCCACATGATATTAATTTTAGTCCACATGATAGAAATATTTTAGTTAGAGGTTAGACTAATTATTATGGATAAGGTTAGTGTGATTAGAGACTTTAGAATGACTAATTTAGCCCCAACCAATTAGCCCTTTCCTAATATCATAGAATAGGTTAGTGGGGCCATTTTGGACCTTAACATAATAGGACAAATAGCCCCATATGGCCAGCAACTTTGGGAGAGGATAGGCTCAAGTTCATTTCATTATTCTCATCCACACTCTCTCTCTTGTTCTTCCCCAAATTCCTAGAGAGCAATCTCTAGCAATTTCTCCACCAAATCATTCCATTTCACCACCAAATCTTCTTCTTTCCTTCTCCATTCTAGCCAAGGAGGAAGCTACCCAAGTTTGGGAGGATTCGAAGCTCGTTCGTGTCCTTTTGGAATCTCTACGTGTCGGTGTCGCTCCGGGAAGGCTTTTCTTCGATTCGATCTACCGGGAGGTATAAATCCCTTCTCCTTTTCATTTTCTCACGCATATAGGTCTATTTTGAACCCATAGGAATGACCCCATAGTTGTATCTCCATTTGTGTCCATTTCTTATCCATTTGGAGGTCATAGGAGTGTCCTTTGTGTTGTGGTTGTGTCCATGTGGGAAAATCCCAAATTTGGACACACTATGTGTTGTTGTTATGTATGAATAAATTATTACATGTTTAATCTCATATTTTTGTATTGGAGATGTGTTCTATAGTGTCTCATATATATATATATTAGTGTAGAGAGTGAGTTCTTGATATATTATGTTATATACTTGTGTTCTTTTGTCTCAAACTACCTAAATCCGTCATGATTTTTATCCACGTTTTTAATTTCAGCCCTAACTTAGAAATATCATAACTTCTAGCTCAAAGCTCGGTTTAATCTCCCATTTTTTTAAAAGAAGCGTATTGAAGTTAGCTTTCAAAAAACATGTATTAATAGGCCTAATTCTTTCTGTAACTTTCTGGAGAATTATTTGAGTGTCAGCTGTACGAAAGACAAACGCGTTCTCGGTGTTTTCGCGATTCCGGGAGTTTCCGAAATCGAAAATGCGATCCGTTTAAAGTTTCGGAAAGCTAACACATAGATCTATAACATACTTTAATCCTAAATTTTAATTCATGCTGAGATGGTACAATATTGATTATTAGTAGGAGTTACTATTCGGCATATACATTTTGTGCACCCTTGTGTGTAATATAATGTTCTATTTGATTTTAACCCATGTTAATGTATATACATTATGTAATTAAATAGAGAATACAAGCATGAGTAAATGGTTAAATAAATAATGTATGAGATGTAAGTATCCTATCTAATGTAAGCATGTATAAGTATGGCTTGTAATGAATATGTAGGTTCCATAGTATGTAATGTAATAATAGATGTAATGTATGCAATATACAAGTTAATGAGATGTAATGTTCTATGTTAACACAAATCCTATATTACCTCATGTACCCCCTTACACTATGTTGACACTATCACACTTGACACATTGTTCACTTACACTTTGACACTCTTTGATATGTATACACTATGTATGCCCATTTAACCCTCACTTGCCCCTTTGCCATGTTCACATACACACACATAGCCTCTTAAATAAGTATTTATGAATATAGTTAACTTAGCTATGTATGTATATTATATATATGTTAGCATATTGTGTTGTAATAGACCTAATGTTGAATACCAATATATGCATGTGTATATATGTGTAGACATATATAGCTTAAAGTAATAGATTATCTAGTGTATATCCAATGTGAATTCTTGCCTATTTGAGTATTGAATAATTGCATGCTATATAGAGTTGGGTGTATGTTGGCTTGTATAGCCTTGTATTGATGTGTGCTTGCTAGGATAGCCTTGGTTAGGCCTAGTAAGACTTACTGGGTTAGGACATGACCTAGTTTGACCTAGTTTGACTAGTGCAGTTGACCAGAGTTGACCAAGGGTTGACTTTGGCCTAGTTTGACCTAGATTCATGTAGAATGCATTGTAGTGCTTTATATTACCCTTCTGGACATGTTGTGACTTGTGCTATTCTAATTAGGAGCCAGACACCTCTCCTCGGACAGTATCTTTACCTTGGACATTCAGATATCAGACGAGTACATTCTCTGATCGTTTCATACTTGTCATGAATTATATTTGAAGAACAGTTAGCAACTCTAGAAGGGGGTGAATAGAGTTTATATATAAAATAACCAATTTAAAATTAACTCTTTCACGAATTATAAATAATCAGAGTAAAATGCAGAAAGTAAATGAAGAGCAAAAAAGCATACGCAAACACAGCGATTTTAACCTGGTTTCCCTCGTGGAGGACTAGTCCAGGCCTGAGAACTCTAGCTCAGGATTAAATCCACTATTTGTGAAATAGTAGTTTACAACCCGTGCCTTTTCTTCAGAAGAGCACGTCAACTTCTTACAGAGGATCGCAGTGGCGATTTGCTTGGAATTTTCCAAGCGACTTCTTCAACTCTTGTACAAGACTGCTAACTGAGAGATGCTGAGCACTCGAGACTTAGGAGGCGTGTGGCTAGTAGATGGGAAGGGTATGGCTTATTTGAGCTATAAGAGAGAAGAGAAGAGAAGATTGGATGATTTGAAATGAGAGAATTTATGGCCTATTTATAGTGTTTTTATAGGCAAAATTCGGCCAGAATTCGGGTAGAAAATTTCAAATATTTGGCCGTTGGACAACTAGCAACCAGCTAACCCTAAAATTAGGGATGCTGATTTTTAGGGGACAGAGTTCGGCCCGAACTCTGTGTGGAGGCAGAGTTCGGCCCGAACTCTGTCTCCAGAGCACAGAGCTGGTCTAAGTGGCCAGTGGGTATTTTTCTGGATGGTGGAGTTTGAGGTTTATTGGGTAGGCTATAGGTCAAGTCTCAAGAGCTCAGCATGACACAGTTTACATCAGTCTAGACTCAACAAAAATGTAAAATACAGACTCAAAATAACTGAGAAACGGAGACTGAGCTGTCGTCTGACTTGAGCTTAAAGTAGACGTTGTGTGTCGTATTGAATTATTACAGATATTATTTAGTCAATGTTATCAATATTTGGTTGACTGTGACTTTGTGTCAACAATCTCCCCCATATTGATAATTGACAAAATAATATATGTATATTCAATATTCATACCTGGACACAGTTGAACACAAAAACATAGCTCCCCCATAATCGATGCGAAGCTAGAAATAATAGCTCTCCCGTAAATAATGCGTTGAACCTGTTGGCCTGATAAATAATATCTCCCAAAAGCACCAAAAAGCACATATACTAAAAAAATTATACAGAATATACATATCTCTCCTCCTTTTGGCAGTTAGCAATGTAATAAGAAGCAAGTAATAATGGGCAAACACACCAAAAGAGAAGAAACAGCATATTAACTAACAGAATGAGCAAATGCATAGAATAATAGAACTACCAAAAACATCAGAGTCACAACTCATAACTAAAGCATATAAGAGTCATTACAACTAAAACATACCAAGTACAGAAATCAAACTAAACAACTGAAAATACTAGAAAGCATAAAACATAAGCTATGATCAGCAGTAGCAGCATCTGGTGGAAGCCATCTCCATCATGGAGCACGAGAAGGCCCAGCGGAGTCGGAAGGATCAGTGAATGAATGGCTGGGGTCCACAATAGCAGCATCTGGATCCAGGTAACGCATGACCCAGGGATCGTCAATGCGATATCCAGCGCGACCAGGATCCCGCTCTATGGGAATGGGCATAGAAGGGTAACGAGACATGGAATATCGGATATCGTGCAGCGAGTTGCTGAGGGCACTCATCTACAGGGTAGTACGGTAGTCCATCTGAGTCCAGCGATCGTCCTCCAATGCGAAACGATCTCTGAGCATGGTCTGGATGGAGTCAAGAGTAGCAAGAGGAGGTGGCGCATCCTGTCCAAGTGGAGGGGCGTCGGGCTCCGCATCATCAGAATGCTAAGAAGTGGCAGGAGAGGCTACGACTGCCTGAAGTCATCGTACCTTGGAAAGGAATGCAGGAGCAGGCAAGAAAGGACAGTCATGAATAGGGATAATGAATGCATGAAAAACCATAGGAAGATACAAAGGATAAACCAGGGCTCATGGTTTCTTCCTACAGTTTATCATCCAGTCCATCAGGGAACGTGGAAGATTGAAAGGGATGCGATAATGAAGATGATACAAAGCAGAGATCTCAAAATATGTGACTTCATCGGTGGAGCCAGCTTTTGGCAGAATAGTGTTGAAAATAATTCGATAAAGTTCATAGAAATACGGGTTGAGGTGCTTGGCCATAAGCTTGCGAGGACATATGTTAGCGGCACATAGTTCCTCCTTGAAGCTCTCAAAGAAAGTTTTGCCAACAAATAGGAATTGGCGAGCTTCCACAAGCTTATCCCAAAGATCGAGATCTTGAAGTTCAAGATACTCGCCCAACTCAGAATCATCAAAGGCAATATCAATACCGGCAACCCGGGAATAGATGTGAGTGGCATCGTGAGTCAAGTTGCAATAGAACATTTGTATGGCGCTACGATAAATAACAAAATTTGAAGCAACTAACTCATCCAAGCAAAGATCACGAAACATTGATTCATATAGAGAAAAGATGGTAAAATTAATAGGATGTCCCCCGAATACCGGACGAGTCCGAAAGTCGCTAAACCACTCGTTGGATGCGTCAAGCGATACAAACAATCGGTCGTCATACGTATTAGGGTCGCGGGGACGAGTTGGGTTGAACAACGGATGAGGAGGTTGTTGTTGTTCAACTGGTTGCTCAATGGGAGGAGGAGGATTCGAAGAGGAAGCACCCTCGGTTCGAGTCCTCTTCCCACGATTGGGCAAGCGAGGAGCCATTTCACAAAATAGAGAAATTGAAATAGAGAAGGAGAGTGAGTTATACCTCAAATCAACAATGAACAGTGAAAGAGAATAAGAAAATAGCCCTTCTCCTTGATTTTGATAAGAAATGGAGTACTTTGGAGAGAAAACTAGGGTTAGGGTTTACGAAAATAGTGGTAGAGAAGTAGAGGAGGTGGTAAGAATGAAGGAAGGAGAAGAGAAACCGAAATATAGGTAAGGGTTTCTCTTGGTCGGGTTTAATTTTGACCATTGGATTAACATTGGGATCCACGGCTGGAACAGTCCCCGATTCTGGAATAGGGAGACCGAACTCGGCCCGAACTCTGGTAAGGGCAGAGTTCGGCCCAAATTCTGGGTCCTTGTCCCAGAATAGAAAACAGGCTAGAAGTATAAAAAAATGGTTAAGTATGGAAAGCCAATAAAGCTTAAAGGATTCAATAAACCAGATAGTACAAGAGAGGATAGCAAATTGAAATTGAAACAATAGCATGTCAGCAGATTATAAATCGAAATATACCGTATAATAAACAAGGAGTTATATTATAATTCAGTATTTTGAATTTGCCATGAGTTAGCTGCAGGGGCCGGATCCCAGCTAGCGGTAGTCCTGAGGACTAGTGTACCGTGTCGCTTAGGCTTTTACGCCTTGTTGTCAGAAGGACCCTTTCGGCTTGTACTCATAGCAAGTTCATCATAAGAGAATCACAATATAATTGATATTTACGCAGGTGTATTTTAATTTATGACGGCTTCATCTAAAATTCCAAGTTCACGACAAAGGAAATTGAAGCGCTCTTCGGATAATGGCTTAGTAAAGAAGTCTGCTAGCTGATGATCAGTGTCAATGAACTCTAAGTTAATCGTGCCGTTTTGCTGGTGATCACACAAAAAGTGGTGTCTAATTTCAATGTATTTTGTGCGTGAGTGACAAATAGGGTTCTTAGTCAAGTTTATAGCACTAGTGTTGTCACAAAAGATAGGAATATGCATGAAAGATAAGTTATAGTCTTCAAGGGTTTGCTTCATCCACAGAATTTGTGCACAACAACGCCCAGCTGCTATGTATTCAGCTTCTGTTGTGGATAGTGCAACAGAATTCTGCTTCTTGCTAAACCCAGAGACTAAAGCCTTTCCTAATAAATGGCACATACCGCTCGTACTTTTATGGTCGACCTTGCATCCAGCAAAATTAGTATCAGAATAACCAATGAGGTCAAATGATGTTGACTTGGGATACCATAGGCCCACTGTAACAGTACCCTTAAGGTATCTGAAGATACGCTTAACTGCGGTCATGTGCGATTCCTTAGGATTTGCTTGATATCTAGCACACAGGCAAACGCTAAACATTATATCAGGGCGACTAGCAGTAAGATAAAGTAGACTGCCTATCATACCTCGATACTTACGTTGATCTACGGGTTTGCCGCTCTCATCTGGTTCCAGTTTGGTTGAAGTAGCCATAGGAGTGCTGATTGGTTTAACATTATCAAGGTCGAATTTCTTCAGCATGTCCTTTGTATACTTCGACTGACAGATGAAGGTTCCATTTGACATTTGTTTGACTTGTAGCCCAAGAAAGTAGTTGAGCTCTCCCATCATGCTAATCTCAAACTCGGTCTGCATACACTTGGCAAAATCTTGACAAAGGGTTTCATCAGTAGAACCAAAAATAATATCGTCTACATAAATTTGAATTAATAGAATAGTGTCTTTAAAAGATTTTATAAAAAGTGTAGTGTCAATTTTCCCTTTTGAAAAACCTTTCTCAAGCAAGAAACTGCTTAGCCTTTCATACCAAGCTCTGGGAGCTTGTTTAAGGCCATATAGCGCTTTCTTTAGCTTGAACACGTGGTCGGAAAATTTGTGATTTTCAAAGCCAGGGGGTTGTTTAACATAAACATCCTCCTTAATAAACCCATTCAAGAAAGCACTTTTCACATCCATTTGAAATAATTTGAAATTTTGATAATTTGTAAATGCACAAAGCATCCGAATGGATTCTAGTCTAGCAACCGGAGCATACGTCTCATCGTAGTCGATACCTTCCTCTTGGTTGTATCCTTGAGCTACTAGACGAGCTTTGTTGCGTATAACTGAACCATCTTCATTCACTTTGTTTCTAAACACCCATTTAGTACCAATTATCGAGTGATTAGCCGGTCTAGGAACTAGTTCCCACACTTGGCTTCTCTCGAATTGGTTAAGTTCTTCTTGCATAGCAGAAATCCAAAATTCATCATTAAAAGCTTCAGAAATGTTTTTCGGCTCAACTTGTGAAATGAAGGCAGTGCTAGCAATCGAGTCTCTTAGTGATGATCTGGTAGTTACTCCACGTGAAACTTCACCTATAACTAAATTTTCTGGATGAGAAGGCTTGAAAGAGAATTTCTTTGGCAAGCCTTCCAGAGAATTTATTTCGGTAGAAGTATTCATTGGAGTAGAAGTTGATGGCTCAACGTCATCATCAAGAGTACTTGTTGCACTGTTATCTTCATCAAAAGTCACATTTGTAGACTCTTCCACAATTAAAGAGCATTTGTTAAAAACTCTATATCCCTTACTCTTGGCCGCATAGCCAAGGAAAATACCATCGTCAACTTTGGCATCAAATTTGCCTAAGTTGTCTTTGGTGTTAAGGATAAAGCATCTACTTCCAAAAACTCTAAAATAAAAAACATTGGGGGTTCTCCCAAACCAAAGCTCATAGGGTGTTTTCTTCATAATGGGACGAATAAGCACCCTATTCAAAATGTGGCATGCTGTACTGGCAGCTTCTGCCCAGAAGTATTTCGGAAGTAAAAATTTATTCAACATGACTCTAGCCATATCGCCAAGAGTCCTATTCTTCCGTTCCACAATACCATTTTGTTGAGGAGTTCTTGGACAGGAAAATTCATGATCAAAACCATTTGCATCACAAAACTTTTCAAAATCATAATTTTCGAATTCGTCTCCATGATCACTTCGGATTCGAGTAATCATGTAGCCTTTTTCGTTTTGAACTTTCTTTACAAAAACTTTAAAAGCCGAAATAGCATCGCTTTTGTTTGTGAGAAAGAAAACCCAAGTAAATCTCGAAAAATCATCAACAATAACAAATGCATAAAGCTTACCACCAAGACTAGCTACTCTACTAGGACCAAATAAATCCATATGGAGTAGTTGCAGGGGTCTAGTAGTACTTACAGAGTTGATGGAATGAAATAAGGATTTGGTTGCCTTGTTCATTTCACATTCGGTACATACCGTGTCCTTTTTGAATATGATATCGGGCAATCCTCTCACTAGCTTCTTGGTTGATATCCTGGATATAGCATCCATATTGGCATGACCAAGACGCTGGTGCCAAAGTAGTCGTTCATCTTTATGGGCATATAGACATCTACCTGCATTGTTAGTATCTATAGATAGATCGAAAATATAAATGTTATCCTCTCTTTTCCCTTCAAAAGCAATGTCTCCAGTTGACCTATCATAAATGAAGCAATTGTTTCGTCCAAAGTTAATATCATAACCATGGTCAGCAAGATGACTGATGCTGAGCAAGTTATGCTTTAACTCGGTCACTAGGCAGACATGAATAGGGATAATGAATGCATGAAAAACCATAGGAAGATACAAAGGATAAACCAGGGCTCGTGGTTTCTTCTTACAGTTTATCATCCAGTCCATCAGGAAACGTGGAAGATTAAAAGGGATGCGATAATGAAGATGATACAAAGCAGAGATCTCAAAATATGTGACTTCATCGGTGGAGCCAGCTTTTGGCAGAATAGTGTTGAAAATAATTCGATAAAGTTCATAGAAATACGGGTTGAGGTGCTTGGCCATAAGCTTGCGAGGACATATGTTAGCGGCACATAGTTCCTCCTTGAAGCTCTCAAAGAAAGTTTCGCCAACAAATAGGAATTGGCGAGCTTCCACAAGCTTATCCCAAAGATCGAGATCTTGAAGTTCAAGATACTCGCCCAACTCAGAATCATTAAAGGCAATATCAATACCGACAACCCGGGAATAGATGTGAGTGGCATCGTGAGTCAAGTTGCAATAGAACATTTGTATGGCGCTACGATAAATAACAAAATTTGAAGCAACTAACTCATCCAAGCAAAGATCACGAAACATTGATTCATATTGAGAAAAGATGGTAAAATTAATAGGATGTCCCCCGAATACCGGACAAGTCCGAAAGTCGCTAAACCACTCGTTGGATGCGTCTAGCGATACAAACAATCGGTCGTCATACGTATTAGGGTCGCGGGGACGAGTTGGGTTGAACAACGGATGAGGAGGTTGTTGTTGTTCAACTGGTTGCTCAATGGGAGGAGGAGGATTCGAAGAGGAAGCACCCTCGGTTCGAGTCCTCTTCCCACGATTGGGCAAGCGAGGAGCCATTTCACAAAATAGAGAAATTAAAATAGAGAAGGAGAGTGAGTTATACCTCAAATCAACAATGAACAGTGAAAGAGAATAAGAAAATAGCCCTTCTCCTTGATTTTGATGAGAAATGGAGTACTTTGGAGAGAAAACTAGGGTTAGGGTTTACAAAAATAGTGGTAGAGAAGTAGAGGAGGTGGTAAGAATGAAGGAAGGAGAAGAGAAACCGAAATATAGGTAAGGGTTTCTCTTGGTCGGGTTTAATTTTGACCATTGGATTAACATTGGGATCCACGGCTGGAACAGTCCCCGATTCTGGAACAGGGAGACCGAACTCGGCCCGAACTCTGGTAAGGGCAGAGTTCGGCCCAAATTCTGGGTCCTTGTCCCAGAATAGAAAACAGGCTAGAAGTATAAAAAAATGGTTAAGTATGGAAAGCCAATAAAGCTTAAAGGATTCAATAAACCAGATAGTACAAGAGAGGATAGCAAATTGAAATTGAAACAATAGCATGTCAGCAGATTATAAATCGAAATATACCGTATAATAAACAAGGAGTTATATTATAATTCAGTATTTTGAATTTGCCATGAGTTAGCTGCAGGGGCCGGATCCCAGCTAGCGGTAGTCCTGAGGACTAGTGCACCGTGTCGCTTAGGCTTTTACGCCTTGTTGTCAGAAGGACCCTTTCGGCTTGTACTCATAGCAAGTTCATCATAAGAGAATCACAATATAATTGATATTTACGCAGGTGTATTTTAATTTATGACGGCTTCATCTAAAATTCCAAGTTCACGACAAAGGAAATTGAAGCGCTCTTCGGATAATGGCTTAGTAAAGAAGTCTGCTAGCTGATGATCAGTGTCAATGAACTCTAAGTTAATCGTGCCGTTTTGCTGGTGATCACACAAAAAGTGGTGTCTAATTTCAATGTATTTTGTGCGTGAGTGACAAATAGGGTTCTTAGTCAAGTTTATAGCACTAGTGTTGTCACAAAAGATAGGAATATGCATGAAAGATAAGTTATAGTCTTCAAGGGTTTACTTCATCCACAGAATTTGTGCACAACAACGCCCAGCTGCTATGTATTCAGCTTCTGTTGTGGATAGTGCAACAGAATTCTGCTTCTTGCTAAACCCAGAGACTAAAGCCTTTCCTAATAAATGGCACGTACCGCTCGTACTTTTACGGTCGACCTTGCATCCAGCAAAATTAGTATCAGAATAACCAATGAGGTCAAATGATATTGACTTGGGATACCATAGGCCCACTGTAATAGTACCCTTAAGGTACCTGAAGATACGCTTAACTGCGGTCATGTGCGATTCCTTAGGATTTGCTTGATATCTAGCACACAGGCAAACGCTAAACATTATATCAGGGCGACTAGCAGTAAGATAAAGTAGACTGCCTATCATACCTCGATACTTACGTTGATCTACGGGTTTGTCGCTCTCATCTGGTTCCAGTTTGGTTGAAGTAGCCATAGGAGTGCTGATTGGTTTAACATTATCAAGGTCGAATTTCTTCAGCATGTCCTTTGTATACTTCGACTGACAGATGAAGGTTCCATTTGACATTTGTTTGACTTGTAGCCCAAGAAAGTAGTTGAGCTCTCCCATCATGCTCATCTCAAACTCGGTCTGTATACACTTGGCAAAATCTTGACAAAGGGTTTCATCAGTAGAACCAAAAATAATATCGTCTACATAAATTTGAATTAATAGAATAGTGTCTTTAAAAGATTTTATAAAAAGTGTAGTGTCAATTTTCCCTTTTGAAAAACCTTTCTCAAGCAAGAAACTGCTTAGCCTTTCATACCAAGCTCTGGGAGCTTGTTTAAGGCCATATAGCGCTTTCTTTAGCTTGAACACGTGGTCGAGAAATTTATGATTTTCAAAGCCAGGGGGTTGTTTAACATAAACTTCCTCCTTAATAAACCCATTCAAGAAAGCACTTTTCACATCCATTTGAAATAATTTGAAATTTTGATAATTTGTAAATGCACAAAGCATCCGAATGGATTCTAGTCTAGCAACCGGAGCATACGTCTCATCGTAGTCGATACCTTCCTCTTGGTTGTATCCTTGAGCTACTAGACGAGCTTTGTTGCGTGTAACTGAACCATCTTCATTCACTTTGTTTCTA
Source organism: Iris pallida (assembly GCA_029216955.1). Taxonomy (NCBI): domain Eukaryota; kingdom Viridiplantae; phylum Streptophyta; class Magnoliopsida; order Asparagales; family Iridaceae; genus Iris; species Iris pallida. The sequence continues at coordinate 14,909,303 of JANAVB010018998.1, forward strand.
AACACCCATTTAGTACCAATTATCGAGTGATTAGCCGGTCTAGGAACTAGTTCCCATACTTGGCTTCTCTCGAATTGGTTAAGTTCTTCTTGCATAGCAGAAATCCAAAATTCATCATTATAAGCTTCAGAAATGTTTTTCGGCTCAACTTGTGAAATGAAGGCAGTGCTAGCAATCGAGTCTCTTAGTGATGATCTGGTAGTTACTCCACGTGAAACTTCACCTATAACTAAATTTTCTGGATGAGAAGGCTTGAAAGAGAATTTCTTTGGCAAGCCTTCCAGAGAATTTATTTCGGTAGAAGTATTCATTGGAGTAGAAGTTGATGGCTCAACGTCATCATCAAGAGTACTTGTTGCACTGTTATCTTCATCAAAAGTCACATTTGTAGACTCTTCCACAATTAAAGAGCATTTGTTAAAAACTCTATATCCCTTACTCTTGGCCGCATAGCCAAGGAAAATACCATCGTCAACTTTGGCATCAAATTTGCCTAAGTTGTCTTTGGTGTTAAGGATAAAGCATCTACTTCCAAAAACTCTAAAATAAAAAACATTGGGGGTTCTCCCAAACCAAAGCTCATAGGGTGTTTTCTTCGTAATGGGACGAATAAGCACCCTATTCAAAATGTGGCATGCTGTACTGGCAGCTTCTGCCCAGAAGTATTTCGGAAGTAAAAATTTATTCAACATGACTCTAGCCATATCGCCAAGAGTCCTATTCTTCCGCTCCACAACACCATTTTGTTGAGGAGTTCTTGGACAGGAAAATTCATGATCAAAACCATTTGCATCACAAAACTTTTCAAAATCATAATTTTCGAATTCGCCTCCATGATCACTTCGGATTCGAGTAATCATGTAGCCTTTTTCGTTTTGAACTTTCTTTACAAAAACTTTAAAAGCCGAAATAGCATCGCTTTTGTTTGTGAGAAAGAAAATCCAAGTAAATCTCGAAAAATCATCAACAATAACAAATGCATAAAGCTTACCACCAAGACTAGCTACTCTACTAGGACCAAATAAATCCATATGGAGTAGTTGCAGGGGTCTAGTAGTACTTACAGAGTTGATGGAATGAAATAAGGATTTGGTTGCCTTGTTCATTTCACATTCGGTACATACCGTGTCCTTTTTGAATATGATATCGGGTAATCCTCTCACTAGCTTCTTGGTTGATAGCCTGGATATAGCATCCATATTGGCATGACCAAGACGCTGGTGCCAAAGTAGTCGTTCATCTTTGTGGGCATATAGACATCTACCTGCATTGTTAGTATCTATAGATAGATAGAAAATATAAATGTTATCCTCTCTTTTCCCTTCAAAAGCAATGTCTCCAGTTGACCTATCATAAATGAAGCAATTGTTTTGTCCAAAGTTAATATCATAACCATGGTCAGCAAGATGACTGATGCTGAGCAAGTTATGCTTTAACTCGGTGACTAGGCAGACATCCTTTATTACGGGAGAGGGAGGATAGCCAATAATACCATTACCTATAATATAACCTTTTAGGTTATTTCCGAAGGATACGTATCATTCTCTCTTCATCGATAGTGATGCGAAAAGATGTGCGTCTCCCGTCATGTGCCGGGAGCATCCACTATCGAGAATCCACTTACTCTTAGTTGAGGAGGGAAGGTCCACCTACATCAAGAGTAGATGTGACCTTTGGTACCCAAGTTCTTGAGGGTCCTGAAAAGTTAGCTTTTGGAAACCATGCATATATCTTTTTATCAACTAATCTTCTGATTCTATATTGTGGTGATATGTGCCCATGTAGACCATAATAAGTGCATGTAGCATTTCTATTCATATTAGAAGCATGCTGATGATGTCTATAAGAATATTGGTGATATTTAGATCCATCATGGTGATGATGTTGAAATGGCATGGCATGATGAGATTGTCTATATGGCATGGCATGATGAGATTGTCTATATGGCATGGCATGATGAGTTTGTCTATATGGCATGGCATGATGAGTTTGTCTATATGGCATAGCATGGTGAGATTGTCTATATGGCATGGCATAATGAGTTTGTCTATATGGCATGGCATGATGAGACTGTTTATACGTGGAGTGATGTTGATTGTGTCTTTGTGTAACATGATGATGACTGTGTGCAGCATGATGATTTTGTGACATATGATAATTATTTCTACGTGCATGTGGTTTGTGTCCTTTGTGAAATTGTGTGTATATGAAAGCATGATTATGTGTTGTAGATGGATGATGCGGATGACTAACATGAGGAGTGTTATGCTTTGTGGGTGTCTCATGAGATTGGGTTTGAGGTTGAACAACCTGTTTTTCCAATCTAGTCTCTAATCTCTTAGAGACAGCCTGCAGTTCAGTGACCTTAGCATTTAAGCTATATATCTTAGTCATTGAAACTTTGTGTCTACTCTTTTCTTCAGCAAGCATCGTGTTGAGTGTTGTGATTTCTTGTGTTTGTTGTTCTATACGTGTTTCAGCATCATGAAGACTTAGTTTAAGCTTCGATACTTCATCTGTGACTTCTATGGGTGACGTGTCTCTAATGTTATCAAGTAATAGAGAAAGTCTTTGAATTTCGACTTCATGACTTTTGATTTTGTCCTTGGCGTGTTTGTATTTACCAATGATCTTTTTGTGATCATCGAGTAAATCGGTGAAAGCATCGCCAAGTTCATCAAAAGAGAAGTCGTCAAGGGTTTCGTTTGATACCTTATCGGATGTTGCCATTAGGCACACATTAGCCGTATCTTGAGGAGAGTCCTTTTCTTCCTCGGAGTCACTAGCTTCGCTTTCATGCCAAATACTTGTGTTGGCATATTTCTTTGATGAAGTCTTCTTGTATGGCTTCTCATAGCGGTTGCTCTTCTTCAAGAATGGACAATCTTTTTGGACGTGCCCAGTCTTCTTGCAACCATAGCAAGTTGGTTCTTCTTCACCATCTTCTTGTGGTTCCTTCTTTCTCCGGTTGAAGCGAAGGAATTTCTTGAAGTTGCGAACCATGAGGGCTTGATCATCATCTTCTGAGTTGTCGTCATCCGTCTCTTCGGGATCAGCCCTCCGTCGGTGAGCTTTGAGTGCGATCTCCTTAGCCTTAGGAACAGGCTCTTCGAAATCCTTGAGGTCAACCTCATGAGTCATTAGCTTTCCCATCAAGGTCTCCATGGACATGGTTGTGAGATCGTTTCCTTCTATGATGGCTGTCACCTTAGGGTTCCAAATTTTTGGTAGCCTCCTAAGTAGCTTGCGAATCTTCTCGTGATTTGAATATTGCTTCCCAAGCGAGGACAGGGGGTTGATGATGTCGAAGAATCTTGTGAACATTTGCGTAATCGTCTCGTTTTGCTTCATCTTGAAAGCCTCGTATTGTTGAGTGAGACGGCTTATTTTTGATTCCTTGACTTGGGTGGTTCCTTCATGCGTCACTTCTAGAAGCTTCCATACTTCGTGGGATATGGTGCATGTGGATACCCTGTTGAACTCATTCCTGTCTATAGCACAGAATAAAGCATTAATAGCTCTCGCGTCTAGACTTGCCTGTTTCTTCTCCTCGTCAGAATATTTGTCATGTGATTTCTCAATGAGATCACCGTTGACAACTATCCTGGCGAGCTTTTTGTAACCGTCAGTGACGATAGTCCACAGGTCAAAGTCTAGAGACTTGAGATAAAAGCTCATCCTTATTTTCCAATACGTGTAGTTAGTTCCATCGAATAGGAGAGGCCTATTAGTGGACTGTCCTTCACCGTGATTGGAAATCAAGGATTGTATGGTTGCCATGGATCAGCTCTAGGATGTAAATCCTTGTAAAGAGAACAGAGCTCTGATACCAATTGAAGAACAGTTGGCAACTCTAGAGGGTGGTGAATAGAGTTTATATAGAAAATAACCAATTTAAAATTAACTCTTTCACGAATTATAAATAATTAGAGTAAAATAAATAATCAGAGTAAAATACGGAAAGTAAATGAAGAGCAAGAAAGCATACGCAAACACAGCAATTTTAACCTAGTTTCCCTCGTGGAGGACTAGTCCAGGCCTGAGAACTCTAGCTCAGGATTAAATACACTATTTGTGAAATAGTTGTTTACAACCCGTGCCTTTTCTTCAGAAGAGCACGTCAACTTCTTACAGAGGATCGCGGTGGCGATTTGCTTAGAATTTTCCAAACGACTTCTTCAACTCTTGCACAAGACTCCTAACTGAGAGATGCTGAGCACTTGAGACTTAGGAGGCGTGTGGCTAGTAGATGGGAAGGGTATGACTTATTTGAGCTATAAGAGAGAAGAGAAGAGAAGATTGGATGATTTGAAATGAGAGAATTCATGGCCTATTTATAGTGGTTTTGTAGGCAGAATTCGGGTAAGAAATTTCAAATATTTGGCCGTTGGACAAATAGCAACCAGCTAACCCTAAAATTAGGGATGCTGATTTTTAGGGGACAGAGTTCGGCCCAAACTCTGTGTGGAGGCAGAGTTCGGCCCGAACTCTGTCTCCAGAGCACAGAGCTGGTCTAAGTGGCCAGTGGATATTTTTCTGGATGGTGGAGTTTGAGGTTTATTGGGTAGGCTATAGGTCAAGTCTCAAGAGCTCAGCATGACACAGTTTACATCAGTCTAGACTCAACAAAAATGTAAAATACAGACTCAAAATAACTGAGAAGCGGAGACTGAGCTGTCGTCTGACTTGAGCTTAAAGTAGACGTTGTGTGTCATATTGAATTATTACAAATATTATTTAGTCAATGTTATCAATATTTGGTTGACTGTGACTTTGTGTCAACAATATTCTCGCTCTAGATTACTTTTACTTGATGCTGTCACGTTATCATCACGGATTGGTACTATACGGATCTCTTCTTGGAATGTTACCCCCTTAGCGGGCGCATCGGATACTTTATGACATGTGTTTCATGTACATCATGTATTCCTTGCTTCTACGTTATTCATGTACACTCATGTTCTCTTATGTTCTTACATGTACGTTCATGTACTCTCATGTTCTTTCATGTTTGCTCATGTTTTCTCATGTGTTTCTTGTATAACCAAAACATCATGTCCGTAACGTAACTTGAATAGATCCTTGTGTATTGATTGTGGGTAGGGGTGAGTATAAATGGTCATGTGATTTACCCATCATGTACACTCTATTACTTTTCATGTTCATCATATACAACCTAAGCCAATTACATGCTATCTCGTACTCTAAATCACTAGTCACTTACAGTTCTTACTTATCATGTATATATATATTTCCAGTTATCAAATATCTCTCCTGTTTTCATGTACATCTTCTTGCAGCATTTTATGTATCTTATTCTATTGCTTGTTTTATATTTCCTGACATGATATGAACTGCATGAGATGTATTGTGCTCGCTCCTGTCCTGACTGGACTTGTTGATAAATTTTACAGATGGCCTGGGATTGCCTGCTAGCCTAGAGGAGACACTTTAGAGGTTGTTTAGATAGTCATTTCTTTTGTCTGGAGTTGTATTTACTTTGTGGATTACTGTATTTAAGTTTTGAGATGTATTTCTGGGTTTATGTATCTTAGACACTTAGACTTCTATCTTCTGTATCTCTTTTGGATTTCATGTTTTATCTATCCTATCATGCTCTACCTTAGATGTGATTGAGATTGTATCTGCTATATCACCCCCATTCGGGGAGTATAAACTGCTTAGCCTTATACTGTTAGATGCATGAGACCTAGGACAGCATTCTACCGCCGACACTGCGACGTAGGCTGGGCGTTGTTACGTTCTCGTGCCCTAACTCTAGGGTGCGGGTCGTGACACATTTTTAGTGGTGGCCCATGCAGGTCAAGTTTATGTAGTGGTATTCGAACTTGAGTACCACTACAGCCTGCAGTAGGAATATGATATATCTTGCAGGTACTCAATCACAGTTAAGAACCCTTGAGAGATTCCCAGAACGACCCTTGAGAATCTTATTTTAACTTCGATTTGAGAACTCTTTTTTCCCTTGATTTGATTTATTTTACTTTCTGTTGTTAAATTTGATTTTGATGGATTATGGTTGAATTTGAGTTTGTATTCATTGATTTTGATGAATGATTGTCGAATTTTGACTCTTGATGATAGCTGTTGCATCCGAGTTTGTATTTTGATGGATTTATGTTCATTTTGAATTTTGAAGTTCGTTGATAAATTTGATTTGATTTATGGGCATTCATTGTTGATTTAATTTAATTTTTGACAAGATGAAATTATATGGGCTAGATCATCTATGTTATGGAATCTAGTCTTCTATAGCCACATTAGCCAGCATGGTGAGGACATATAGTCTGACTTTGGATATATTTCTCGGGTGTGGAAATTTAAGATTTTTGCAGCCAAGCTAGCGGCACCGCAAAAATGTTAAATACCATGATTCTAGAGATATGTGCATAAGTCAAGGACTCTGTGATTATCGTAGCCTTGCTTACTAGTATGACGGGAATTTAGAGTACCATGATTTTGGATAGACGCATATGATTATCAGATTGTACCTTAAATATTTTCAAGCATGTTTTCTCTACTTTGATGCAGTCCTTCAAAAAGAATTATTATTTATTTTTCTTTGTTTTGTTTCTAATTATTTAACTTTGGAGTAGCTTGTGTAACTTCTTGCTATGAGTTTTTTCTTAATACAATGAATCGATGATTTTGCTAGACTTTATCTTGGATTTGATATTTAGCTCTGGTTTCAAAATGGTTCCTTCTTTTAGGCAAATAAGCAAACAGCTTTTATCGTTATTTCTTTTTTGCTATTATTCTAGTATTGAATAATAATAATAAAACTGCCTTGATTTCGTCAATCACCTATTTTGCGATCTTGGTAGGAATCTAAATGTTGGTCTTAACATAGAATTAATTTTTTTTTGGGACATGAGAATATATGAGTATATTTACATAGTGGACACTTGCCTGATACGTATGCATGCTACACTTGATTTTTCACCTATCTAAATACATATTAATATGTTGTTAATGTTAAAATTTTCAAAACCCCAATATTTTTGGTTTTCCGCTTTTCCAGTTTAAGTTCGTAATTTAAATATAAATTTCATGTTATTAGTTTTGTCTACCTAACTGCACATGTATGATATCTGCAGAGTTTCAATTTTTAGAGAAATTGGTTAAGTTATGTTAAATTTGTAAAATCTGAGACTGCATTATGTTAATATTACACTGGTTTAAATGTTAGCTTATTTTTAGATTTTGTATGTAAATGCTGAACTAAAACTGGGTTTAACCTTTTAATACTAAGCTATAACCCTGTACAAGGACATAAACACACCCTAACTTAGTATACGCTGTCATGTAACCTAACCTTTCCTCTCTATGTTATGATCACATACTTGTATAGATATATATAGAGCTTAGGCATACATGTTATAATATATGTATATACATAACTAAATCTCTACCTCTTATAGATGTTTATGGTTAGCCATGCATGTTATGATTAAATAGGTTGTGTATTGTAGGTTGTTAACCCATATACCATGAGTAGTGTAACAGGATAGCTCATATACAATTTTATGTATATTTCACATGCACCCATACACACACAAACCACATAACATTACATAATGCTAGTTTTTTCTCTCTAACGCTCTCTCTGTATATATATATTATGATTTGGATTTCAATGCAAGTGATTTTCAATTCCTTAATTTTTGAATTTAATTTTCTGTACCCTTTTTCAGATAATTGGTAGTTGCATTTATTTTGTTTTGATAAGTACCAGTTTCATATAGGATGGTAGACCGCCTTACAGTTTTAATGGTTTGTTTTTTCTGTAACTTCTCTAGTTTAGCACCCTAGATTGCTTGTATGTTTTGATACCCTATGACCGTTTCGGTTAGCATGACTAGTATACCTAGATGAGACTTTCACTACCACCGTATGCCATGACCCTGTATGTTGTCCTTTTGATCACATGATTTTTTTTAATCTGGGACTTTGATTGTGGGGGTTTGACCTAGAGGGAGTATGGACATTTTAATTTCGAGGACGAAATTTTTCTAAGGTGGGTAGAGTTGTAGCACCCAGTTTCCCAAATGAGGATAATTTTGAAATTTTGTGTTTATAATTATTTTAATAATGATATTTAATTCATGATATGATTTTTGGTGATTTAAAATCATTTTAAAATTATTTAAATCAATGACTTGTGGTTTTGACGTTTTGCTAGTGAAACCCTAGAGGCTGTTTGACCTAGAGCCAACCATGTGATTATGATATTTTAATATCATTTTTGGCCTAAGGATATTTTTTTATTTGACCTCTTTGAATTATTTTGATATTATTTTATTATTTATGATATTGTTTTGGGGTTATTTGAGTCGGGTTCGAATTTCAACTCAATCCGACTTGAAACGGGGACCCGGGGGTAGTTTGACTCTAGTGGGACCCACACACTAGTTAGGCATGGCCCACATGATATTAATTTTAGTCCACATGATAGAAATATTTTAGTTAGAGGTTAGACTAATTATTATGGATAAGGTTAGTGTGATTAGAGACTTTAGAATGACTAATTTAGCCCCAACCAATTAGCCCTTTCCTAATATCATAGAATAGGTTAGTGGGGCCATTTTGGACCTTACCATAATAGGACAAATAGCCCCATATGGCCAGCCACTTTGGGAGAGGATAGGCTCAAGTTCATTTCATTATTCTCATCCACACTCTCTCTCTTGTTCTTCCCCAAATTCCTAGAGAGCAATTCCTACCAATTTCTCCACCAAATCATTCCATTTCACCACCAAATCTTCTTATTTCCTTCTCCATTCTAGCCAAGGAGGAAGCTACCCAAGTTTGGGAGGAATCGGAGCTCGTTCGTGTCCTTTTGGAATCTCTACGTGTCGGTGTCGCTCCGGGAAGGCTTTTCTTCGATTCGATCTACCGGGAGGTATAAATCCCTTTTCCTTTTCATTTTCTCACGCATATAGGTCTATTTTGAACCCATAGGAATGACCCCATAGTTGTATCTCCATTTGTGTCCATTTCGTATCCATTTGGAGGTCATAGGAGTGTCCTTTGTGTTGTGGTTGTGTCCATGTGGGAAAATCCCAAATTTGGACACACTATGTGTTGTTGTTATGTATGAATGAATTATTACATGTTTAATCTCATATTTTTGTATTAGAGATGTGTTCTATAGTATCTCATATATATATATTAGTGTAGAGAGTGAGTTCTTGATATATTATGTTATATACTTGTGTTCTTTTGTCCCAAACTACCTAAATCCGTCATGATTTTTATCCACGTTTTTAATTTCAGCCCTAACTTAGAAATGTCATAACTTCTAGCTCAAAGCTCGGTTTAATCTTCCATTTTTTCTAAAAGAAGTGTATTGAAGTTAGCTTTCCAAAAACATGTATTATTGGCCTAATTCTTTCTGTAACTTTCTGGAGAATTATTTGAGTGTCAGCTGTACGAAAGACAAACGCGTTCTCGTGTTTTCGCGATTCCGGGGGTTTCCGAAAACGAAAATGCGATCCGTTTAAAGTTTCGGAAAGCTAACACATAGATCTATAACATACTTTAATCCTAAATTTTAATTCATGATGAGATGGTACAGTATTGATTATTAGTAGGAGTTACTATTCGGCATATGCATTTTTTGTACCCTTGTGTGTAATATAATCTTCTATTTGATTTTAACCCATGTTAATGTATATACATTATGTAATTAAATAGAGAATACAAGCATGAGTAAATGGTTAAATAAATGATGTATGAGGTGTAAGTATCCTATCTAATGTAAGCATGTATAAGTATGGCTTGTAATGAATATGTAGGTTCCATAGTATGTAATGTAATAATAGATGTAATGTATGCAATATACAAGTTAATGAGATGTAATGTTCTATGTTAACACAAATCCTATATTACCTCATGTACCCCCTTACACTATGTTGACACTATCACACTTGACATATTGTTCACTTACACTTTGACACTCTTTGATATGTATACACTATGTATGCCCATTTAACCCTCACTTGCCCCTTTACCATGTTCACATACACACACATAGCCTCTTAAATAAGTATTTATGAATATAGTTAACTTAGCTATGTATATATATTATATATATGTTAGCATATTGTGTTGTAATATATAAGTTTATATAACCATTTGAAATGCCATGATTATAGACCTAATGTTGAATACCAATATATGCATGTGTATATATGTGTAGACATATATAGCTTAAAGTAATAGATTACCTAGTGTATATCCAATGTGAATTCTTGCCTATTTGAGTATTGAATAATTGCATGCTATCTAGAGTTGGTTGTATGTTGGCTTGTATAGCCTTGTATTGATGTGTGCTTGCTAGGATAGTCTTGGTTAGGCCTAGTAAGACTTACTGGATTAGGACATGACCTAGTTTGACCTAGTTTGACTAGTGCAGTTGACCAGAGTTGACCAAGGGTTGACTTTGGCCTAGTTTGACCTAGATTCATGTAGAATGCATTGTAGTGCTTTATATTACCCTTCTGGACATGTTGTGACTTGTGCTGTTCTAATTAGGAGCCAGACACCTCTCCTCGGACAGTATTTTTACCTTGGACATTCAGATATTAGGCGAGTACATTCTCTGATCATTTCATACTTGTCACGAATTATATTCTCGCTCTAGATTACTTTTACTTGATGCTGTCACGTTATCATCACGGATTGGTACTATACGGATCTCTTCTTGGGATGTTACCCCCTTAGCGGGCGCATCGGATACTTTATGACATGTGTTTCATATACATCATGTATTCCTTGCTTCTGCGTTATTCATGTACACTCATGTTCTCTCATGTTCTTACATGTACGTTCATGTACTCTCATGTTCTTTTATGTACGCTCATGTTTTCTCATGTGTTTCTTGTATAACCAAAATATCATGTCCGTAACGTAACTTGAATAGATCCTTGTGTATTGATTGTGGATAGGGGTGAGTATAAATGGTCATGTGATTTACCCATCATGTACCCTCTGTTACTTTTCATGTTCATCATGTACAACCTAAGCCAATTATATGCCATCTCGTACTCTAAATCACTAGTCACTTACAGTTCTTACTTATCATGTATATATATATTTCCAGTTATCAAATATCTCTCATATTTTCATGTACATCTTCTTACAGCGTTTCATGTATCTTATTCTATTGCCTGCTTTATATTTCCTGACATGATATGAACTGCATGAGATGTATTGTGCTCGCTCCTGTCCTGACTGGACTTGTTGATAAATTTTACAGATGGCCTGGGATTGCCTGCTAGCCTAGAGGAGACACTTTAGAGGTTGTTTAGATAGTCATTTCTTTTGTCTGGAGTTGTATTTACTTTGTGGATTACTATATTTGAGTTTTGAGATGTATTTCTGGGTTTATGTATCTTAGACACTTAGACTTCTATCTCCTGTATCTCTTTTGGATTTCATGTTTTATCTATCCTATCATGCTCTACCTTAGATGTGATTGAGATTGTATCTGCTATATCACCCCCATTCGGGGAGTATAAACTGCTTAGCCTTATACTGTTAGATGCATGAGACCTAGGACAGCGTTCTACCGCCGATACTGTGGCGTAGGCTGGGCGTTGTTACGTTCTCGTGCCCTAACTCTAGGGTGTGGGTCGTGACAACGGTTAGGGGTAATCCGGCACATCATACACTGGCCAAGTGTAGAATGGCTATCTGTAAAACCCCTAAATTTTTACTAATTTTTTTTAAATTTGTTACTGATTATTATTTTGTATTTGTACGTCGCGTAGTTGCATTGTACGTCGTACGCAAAATTTTATTTTTCGAAATTGCTCGACGAGTGCGAATATGTGCGAGCGTACATATTTTTACAAAAATATTTTTCTATTTTTATAGTTTCAAAATAATATATATAATAATTATTCTTGCTGTCGTGCCAAAATTTTCTAAGTTTTGTTATTTTTAATTTTAAAAACCTTTCATTTATAACAGTTATTACTAATAAATAATTGTTATAAAAAATATAGCAAACATATATTTCATTTCAATATAATATAGTTAACTTGCTTATTTTACTTGAAGGTATATAAATTTCGTTATACTAGTGGCAAATTTTATTTATTTATTTATGCCGATTTCTAAAATAATATATACATAGATATTTTGTGCTAGTCGCATACGAGATACATGAAATTTAATTCATGTATATGTTTGAAATTTTCAAAATTATTTTATTATTTATCATAATTATTAAAAAGGCATTTTAAAGATATTTTCTATTAATATCCAAATATCTATTGTAATTTTTGAAATTATTTAATATTGATTATTTTATTATTTATAAGAGGTAATTTGGAAGTTTGTTGATTTAATATTTAATTAGTTATGGTAATTTAAATTAAGATTCAATTATTTAATTTAGCTAAATTTTCTACGTATAAAATCTATTTGGATTTGGATTGAATTTGAATTTAGATTTGATTTTATGGATTTAAATTTAATAATTGAATTATCTAATTGGGTTTAAATAAATCCTAATCCTTATCCAACTGGGAATTTCCACCTCCTATATAAGGAGAGGTACTCATCCATATTATTAGTTTCACAATTTTTACCATAAACAAAAATATGTGCATCGTGTCCGTGTCTCCATCTTTTCTACTATTTTCCTCTATTACAATTACATTGCCACCATCTTCGTGTCCACACACGGACACGTCATCCTCCAACCCCGACACAATACAAATCGCTAATTCCGATCTCTAAAACCCTAACCCAAATCCCAAATCAGTCTTGCCACAATAATTTCGGCCATCGACCACCTCCCTATCGGCCAACCCCTTTTTGCCGACCACATCGGCCTTCTCCTGTTCACGCCAAACCCAGCACTGTCCCCCCCATCTCCGCCACAAACCACCGTCGCCTTCCCATCGCCTTCTCCATGGACATCACCAACGCCATAACTAGGACCATCACAACCACCATCCTCATCCCAACTCCGCGCACCACCACCATCACCGACGCCACCGAGACCACCACCACCAGAGCTGCCTCCCAACTTCGACCCGACCGTCAGACCTCCGCCTACCGACACCACCACTGTCACCCTCATTTCCCATATTTTCCTGTATTTCGTATTTATACTCGTACCTGGATTTTTGGCATATATTTTTATTTTTCTCAACTTATGAAATTTCGGTATTTCTCGTATTTGGGTTTTGGCATGGTTCGGTTTTATTTGGATTGGATTGGGTTGGTTCGGTTTGGTTCGGTTTTTGTGCATTGGATCACCCTAGCCCTATGCTACACCCTCACACACCACATCCCCCCCTCTTTATAATCCCCACCTACCACTTTCTCTCCTCATAAACACCATTAATTTCCTTCTTCTTCTTCTTCTCCTTCCCCAACACACTCTCCACTCCCTTAGGCAAGTGCATCTTGCCACTACATGAGGACCCTCTTTTCTTTGTCCATTTGCTAGCTTAGGACATGGAGATCAACATTAGTTCTTGGGTTTTTATGATTTGGAGTCTCTGTTGATGTAGATCTAAGTTATTTCTATTTTCGGATTTTGCATTGTTTGAGCTATTTATGTTGGTTTTCTATAAGTTTTGATGTTTCTATATGGAAGAGCTTTCAGTTTCACTCCAGTTGGAGCCTTGGAAATCTGGATTTGGAGTTCGGATGGCCAAGTTATGAACTTGTGAAGCTTTGGGTTCTTCGTTGGTGTTCTTGCTGTTTGGAGAAGACAGTGAGCAGTGTGCAGAGCTTCTTAGCTCACGCACACTGAGCTACGTGCGCTCTTTAGTGCTGCGTACGCTGACTTGAGTACGCTTCCTTTCGGAAGCGTGTCTCCCTTGAGCTTGCGTGACTTTTCACGCAGCTGCTTCCTTCAGCTTGCGTGACTTTTCACGCAGTTGTTCCCTTGAGCGTGCATGACTTTTCACGCACACTGTTTCCTTGAGCGTGCGTGACTTTTCACGCAGCTGCTCCCTTGAGCTTGCGTGACTTTTCACGCAGCTGTTTCCTTGAGCGTGCGTGACTTTTCACGCAGCTGCTCCCTTGAGCTCGCGTGACTTTTCACGCAGCTGCTTCCTTGAGCGTGCGTGACTTTTCACGCAGCTGCTCCTTGAGCGTGCGTGACATTTCATGCACACTGTTCCCTTGAGCGTGCGTGACTTTTCACGCACACTGCTCTGTAGCGTGCGTGACATTCACGTACGCGGCTCTTTCAGCGTGCGTGACTTTTCGTACGCTGCTCCCCTGACCCCCTTTCTTTAAGCTTGGCTTTTCTATGGTCCTGTTTATTGATATTTTATTAGATAGTTTATGCCCATTTTATATCCTTACGCCTTTTGTCATGAACTTGATTTCACTTAATATATTGGAATGACAATTGTACATGGCTTGGTATGACAAGGAACTAGCATAACACGACAGTGACCCGTAGTGGTGCACTCCTGACATGACCAACATGACTTGATAGTGGCCCGTGGCGGCACACTCCTGACTTGACATGACTTGATAACTTAACTTGACCTGTCTTGACACCGTGGGTGGTTCTTTCTTGCTTGCTTGTTAATCCACTTGTCCAGTCTTGCATCATGTCTAGGATGGAACTCCTGAGTACCATGGTCAGGAGTACCTACTAAAATGGATTAAGGTTAATAACTAGAATAACTCAGTAGTCATGAAGAGATGACACAGCTACAGGCAATCCCGTTACCTGGGCGCTCTTGGGATCTGTAGCTTGCCGTCGAGTAGGGCACATTTCCAGCGCACCGTCGAGTGTTGCACCCTCTAAGTCACCTAAGGGTACATTTGTCTCCCGGACATTGTACCCACCTGAATTCAACCCTAATCTTTCGTCCTGGGTAGCCTGGATGGTCTGCAGGGCTTGTGGCTGTGGAACAATCTCACTGCATCTTGTTAATAATTAGGCCTGTGATAACCCTAGTTAGTTAAAGTAGTAAGCCGTAGTATCTGCTTGGCCGTGATTGATTGAATGAAGTATAACCAGTCTGGGCATGTCTTGATCCAGTACCAGAATGTTTCCTGTCTTGATTGCTTACATTATTATCTTACCGATAAATGGTGGGAAACCAAGCTCTGTTCAGATGAAGGGTTACAACCCCGGTCCTTGTTTGGTTTACGGGTTGTAACCTGGTTATCGGAATAGTCCCATGGTTATCTCGTCGTATATCACCCTGCCATGTTTTCGTAAATTCTAGTCTTAATATTATATATTTCTTGTGCTGATTGCTGGCTTTTGTTCTTATTTCGTGGCCCCCTTGTGGCACTTGCTCTTTCTGGGGTTGACGCAGCTGGTTTTGTGTGGCCAGATTTCGGAGCAGCTTCCGAGGATCTACCAAGCTTCCAGCCCAATGGTGGCGACTAGAAGGAACCCGGGCTACGAGTGGGTTTTCTATTTTGTTTCGCTCACTCTATTGTAAATTTATTCTTTTGAGGCGTTTAGCCGATGAGCACCTGTTAGCTCGATGCACTTTTACTTACTGTCTGCCTACGGGCTATAAACATGATTAACAAATCCTAGGGTTGATCATGTATGACTTAAACTCTTACTAGTCCTCGCATTTTGTACGACTAGCTTCATGATCAGCTGATATGTAATATTTGGGACGCCTTTTATTGTATATTTAATGATCATACATCTTGCGACTTACTTACTTGCTTGAGATTGAGATAATAGGCTTGACCTTAAGAGACTGTTGGCTTGTAGTAAACTCTCATATCTAGACAGCCGTGACCGTATAGTTGAGATGTATTCTATTTCAATATACGTAGTTGGCTATGTCTGCCCCCGCTCTCCAGTATTCTGGTTCTGGGGCGTGACATGGTTTAAGTGGTGGCCCATGCAGGTCTTGTCAATCAAGAAATGTGAGGGTTTACCGAATAGATGTCTCAATCAGTATTCGCCCTTGATCTCCGCCCATATTTTCAAATCTCTGAAATTCTTGCCCTGATTACATGCTTGTATCGTTGATCTGTCCTGGTCCTTCCTTATTGTTTTCCCTGTGTCATCTTCTTCAGCGGCACTGTACCTGACCCTGCCAATCAGCAAGGATGAGCACCTCCCGTGGACCAGCAGCAACCTGGGGATCAAGCCCAGCATTCCGAAGTCGCCTCCAGAGTGATACCTACTGGAGGAGAATCGCCAGTTCGGCCCGTCCAGCCCACAGAGCCAGATGATGGTACCCTAGTAGGCCTCATCAGAACCTTGATAGCTTCCCAGGATCGTCGAAGCGACGCCCTGCACCAGACAGTTCAAGATGCTTTGACACGAGGCGGACATCCAGGGAACCAGGCGGCAAACAGCTTCAAGCGATTGAACCCTCATTTCTTCGACGGCAGCGAGGATGCGATTGTCGCGGATGCATGGCTTCAAAATACCGAGGTGATTCTGGAAGCAGCCAGGACACCCGAGAAGGAGAAGGTGGCGGTGGTACGCCTGCAGTTGTTAGACTTGGCTCGCAATTGGTGGGCGGCGCAGGCCACGGGATTAGTGGCACCCATTGCTTGGGCAGTGTTTAGGGAGAGATTCCAGACAAAGTATTTTGATGCTGTGGCTCGGTACGACCTGCAGACCAGATTTACCTATTTGAAGCAAGGAGGCATGAGTATACCTCCCAGAGGATCGTGGATAGGACCGGAGGTAGGAAGCGGTCCCACAGTCAGATGCACCAATCATCAGCTCCAGCCCCGGCAGCTCGGGGATTGACCATTGGAACTCCGAGGCGGGCGGCCTCCATAACGTCGGTTCAGCATTCGACCCCGACGTACCCGCAGCAGCAGAAGAAGACTTCCGCAATGGGATGTTCTCATTGCGGGAAGCCAGGGCATGTGGTGGCAGACTGCCGCAGGGCGCAGGGATTGTGCCTGGCTTGTGGAGCAGCAGATCATAGGATAGGGGCTTGCCCGAATAGGGGTGGTTCATCAGCATCCAACCCTTCTAGCTCTTCGATGAGAGGACCGGCCCCAGCACCAGTTCAGCAGCAGCAGTATCAGTCTTCGAGGCTCTTGCCGCCTCAGTCTCAGGCATTCCAGCAACAGCACCCCCAGCAGTATGCACAAGCCCAAGCTCAGACCCAGAATAGGAAGAGAGGTTTCCAGCAGAGGGGACCAGCAGCCAGAGGACAAGGTCAGGCCATGATGATGGCTATGGAAGAAAAAGTTGCACCAGGTGAGGTTGTGGCAGGTACTATTCTCGTCAACTCCTTTCCAGCTTCGGTATTGTTTGATTCTGGTGCATCGCATTCATTCATGTCTGCACGATTCACGACACGGATAGGATTGGAGCCTGAGTCATTATCAGTGAGGCTCAATATACTTACTGGTAATGGTCTTGTGGGAGTAGATCGAGTGTTTTCCTCGTGTCGGATCGTAGTTAGCGGTAGGGAGTTCCCCGCTAGATTCATAGAGTTTCCTATAGTAGACTATGATGTAGTCCTAGGCATGGATTGGTTGAGGAACCAGTATGCTAGGATAGACTGCCATATTGGCAGAGTTGTCTTTAGTATCCCGACGAGCCAGAGTTTTTATTTTCCAGAGAAGTAGTGGAGCCGTCTTCTCCAGTATTGCAGATGGCAGTAGCAGCGGTGCAGTTGCCCCGGATAGTTGAAGAGTTTCCAGATGTCTTTCCAGAGGAGCTTCCAGGGATGCCGCCAGAACGGAAGATTGAGTTTACTATAGACTTGATTCCCGGGGCAGCACCAGTATCAGAGCGAGTCTACAGGATGGCGCCTTCAGAGTTGGAGGTTTTGTACAAGATGATTGAAGAACTGAGGACCAAGGGATTCATTCGTGCAAGTGGATCGCCTTGGGGAGCCCCGATGCTTCTTGTAAAAAAGAAGGATGGTACGTCCAGACTATGTGTTGATTATCGTACCTTAAATTCGGTGACAATCAAGAACAGATACCCTCTTCCGAGGATAGATGACTCGTTTGATCAGCTCAGAGGGGCTTCAGTGTTCTCGAAGATCGATTTGCGGTCGGGATACCACCAGATCAGAGTCAGAGAGCAGGACATCCCGAAGACAGCATTCAGATCGAGATATGGACATTGGGAATTCCTTGTTATGCCCTTTGGAGCGACCAATGCGCCGGCCGTATTCATGGACCTCATGAATCACATTTTCATGCCTTACTTGGATCAATTTGTGATCGTGTTCCTAGATGACATCCTGGTCTACAGCAAGAGTGAAGCAGAGCATGAGAAGCATCTCAGAGTCGTCCTACAGACGCTTAGGGAGCATCAGTTGTACGCCAAGTTCAGTAAATGCGAGTTCTGGCTCGATCGTATTTCATACTTGGGTCACATCATTACCCGAGGAGGAGTGGAAGTGGATCCCCAGAAGATTGTGGCTATCGAGTCATGGCCGGTACCCAGCTCAGTTGCAGAGGTTCGCAGCTTCCTTGGATTGGTCGGCTACTACCGGCGGTTTGTTTCAGATTTTGCAAGGATTTCAGTGCCGATGACCCAGTTGACCCACAAGGATGTGCCGTTTGTTTGGACAGCAGAGTGTCAGGAATCATTTGAGAAGTTGAAGCGAGGTTTGATAACGGCTCCCATCCTCACCCTTCCAGATGGGACCGGAGGATTCACAGTTTATTACGATGCTTCAGGCAGAGGATTGGGGTATGTCTTGATGCAGCATGGGAAGGTAATATCTTATGCGTCACGCCAACTTCGTGATCATAAGAAGAATTACCCGACCCACGACTTGGAATTGGCAGCAGTAGTATTTGCTTTGAAGTTGTGGAGACACTACTTGTACGGAGATAGAGTGGAGATCTTTACTGATCATAAGAGCCTGAAGTATGTTTTCACCCAGAAGGACCTTAATATGCGGCAGAGAAGATGGCTCGAGCTACTAGTGGATTATGATGTGGATTTGCAGTATCATCCCGAGAAGGCCAACGTTGTAGCAGATGATTGAGCAGGAGAGCCGGAGTTTATTTCCTGACGGCGCAACCAGAATTATTGGCAGATCTTCAGAAGATGGGAATTGAAGTAGTTCTTCCTACCAGTGTGGCATTGATGGCCAGTCTACAGGTTCAGTCCAGCCTAGTTGAGAGGATCCGGATGGCGCAGTCAGCAGATTCCAAGATCCAGCGACTCAGAGTAGAGTGTGAAGCAGGAAGAAGGCCAGAGCTATGTGTCCATGAAGACGGTACCCTTCGGCACGGCACTCGTCTTTGTTTACCTAGTGGAGATATCAGACAGGAAGTCATGGCAGAAGCCCACAGTTCACAGTATTCTATTCATCCGGGTGGTACGAAGATGTACCGGGATATTCGTCAGCACTTCTGGTGGAATGGCATGAAGAGGGAGATAGCCCGGTTTGTCTCTCGGTGTTTGGTTTGCCAACAGGTTAAAGCTGAACATCAGAGGCCCGCTGGACTTCGTCAACCCTTATCGATCCCAGAATGGAAATGGGAACATATAACCATGGATTTTGTGACCGGATTGCCCAGATCTCCGGCCGGCAGAGATGCTATTTGGGTAATTGTGGACATGCTTACCAAGGTGGCACACTTTCTCCCATTCAGAGTTGGACAGTCGACGGTGCAGCTAGCAGAGATGTACCTCAGGCAGATCATCAAGTTTCACGGTGTGCCAGTCAGCATCACCTTAGACAGGGATTCAAGATTCATATCACACTTTTGGCGCAGCTTGCAGAAGAGTTTGGGGACTCGTCTTCAGTTCAGCTTATCATCCGCAGACGGATGGTCAATCAGAGCGCACAATCCAGACCCTTGAAGATATGTTGAGATCCTGTACCCTTGACTTCGGTAGTTCATGGGAGAATTATCTGCACCTGGTGGAATTCTCGTACAACAACAGTTATCAGGCAAGTATCCAGATGGCACCCTTCGAGGCTCTCTATGGCAGGAAGTGCAGATCCCCGCTAGCATGGGACGATGTCGGAGAGAGGCAGATGCTCGGACCCGAGTTGATTTCCCAGACGATTGAAGTGGTCAGGAAGGTCAGAGATCACCTCCGAGTTGCCCAGGACCGCCAGCGCCATTGGGCCGATGCTCATCGACGTCCCTTAGAATTTGCTGTCGGCGACCATGTATTCCTTAGGATCTCGCCTAACCGCGGCGTCATTCACTTCAGCGTGCAGGAAAAGCTTAGTCCTAGGTATATAGGGCCGTTCGATATTCTATAGCGAGTAGGGGATATATCCTATCGTCTCGCTCTTCCGCCGTCGCTAAGAGAGGTGCATGATGTATTCCATGTGTCCCAATTACGACGGTATATTCCGGACCCGAGCCACATCCTAGACCATTCGGAATTGGATGTTGGTACCAACCTTTCGTATGAGGAAAGGCCCGTGTCTATATTGGACCGGAGGGAGAAGATACTCAAGAACAAGACTATTAAATTAGTCCGTGTTACTTGGGGTCATCACTCTCTAGGTGAGTCAACGTGGGAGCGTGAGGACGACATCCGATCGCGATATCCCTACCTGTTTGACTCGTGAGGTATAATGTCTTTCTTATGCCTTACGTTTTCCCTTCCTTGCTTGCATTGTATGATTGTATGATTGAACTGCTTAGTGTAGCTTACCTGTGCTTAGTGTAGCTTGTCGTGACAATCTCTAGCTCCTTGATTAAATTCCGAGGACAAAATTCTTTTAAGGTGGGTAGAGTTGTCACCCTCATTTCCCATATTTTCCTGTATTTCGTATTTATACTCGTACCTGGATTTTTGGCATGTATTTTTATTTTTCTCAACTTGTGGAATTTCGGTATTTCTCGTATTTGGGTTTTGGCATGGTTCGGTTTTATTTGGATTGGATTGGGTTGGTTCGGTTTGGTTCGGTTTTTGTGCATTGGATCACCCTAGCCCTATGCTACACCCTCAACACACCACATCCCCCCTCTTTATAATCCCCACCTACCACTCTCTCTCCTCATAAACACCATTAATTTCCTTCTTCTTCTTCTTCTCCTTCCCCAACACACTCTCCACTCCCTTAGGCAAGTGCATCTTGCCACTACATGAGGACCCTCTTTTCTTTGTCCATTTGCTAGCTTAGGACATGGAGATCAACATTAGTTCTTGGGTTTTTATGATTTGGAGTCTCTGTTGATGTAGATCTAAGTTATTTCTATTTTTGGATTTTGCATGGTTTGATCTATTTATGTTGGTTTTCTATAAGTTTTGATGTTTCTATATGGAAGAGCTTTCAGTTTCACTCCAGTTGGAGCCTTGGAAATCTGGATTTGGAGTTCGGATGGCCAAGTTATGAACTTATGAAGCTTTGGGTTCTTCATTGGTGTTCTTGCTGTTTGGAGAAGACAGTGAGCAGTGTGCAGAGCTTCTTAGCTCACGCACACTGAGCTACGCGCGCTCTTTAGCGCTGCGTACGCTGACTTGAGTACGCTTCCTGTTGGAAGCGTGTCTCCCTTGAGCTTGCGTGACTTTTCACGCAGCTGCTCCCTTCAGCTTGCGTGTTTTACGCAGCTGTTCCCTTGAGCGTGCGTGACTTTTCACGCACACTGTTTCCTTGATCGTGCGTGACTTTTCACGCAGCTGCTCCCTTGAGCTTGAGTTACTTTTCACGCAGCTGTTTCCTTGAGCGTGCGTGACTTTTCACGCAGCTACTCCCTTGAGCTCGCGTGACTTTTCACGCAGCTGCTTCCTTGAGCGTGCGTGACTTTTCACGCAGCTGCTCCTTGAGCGTGCGTGACATTTCACGCACACTGTTCCCTTGAGCGTGCGTGACTTTTCACGCACACTGCTCTGTAGCGTGCGTGACTTTCACGTACGCGGCTCTTTCAGCGTGCGTGACTTTTCGTACGCTGCTCCCCTGACCCCCTTTCTTTAAGCTTGGCTTTTCTATGGTCCTGTTTATTGATATTTTATTAGATAGTTTATGTCCATTTTATATCCTTACGTCTTTTGTCATGAACTTGATTTCACTTAATATATTGTAATGACTATTGTACATGGCTTGGTATGACAAGGAACTAGCATAACACGACAGTGACCCGTAGTGGTGCACTCCTGACATGACCAACATGACTTGATAGTGGCCCGTAGCGGCGCACTCCTGACTTGACATGACTTGATAACTTAACTTGACCTGTCTTGACACCGTGGGTGGTTCTTTCTTGCTTGCTTGTTAATCCACTTGTCCAGTCTTGCATCATGTCTAGGATGGAACTCCTGAGTACCACGGTCAGGAGTACCTACTAAAATGGATTAAGGTTAATAACTAGAATAACTCAGTAGTCATGAAGAGATGACACAGCTACAGGCAATCCCGTTACCTGGGCGCTCTTGGGATCTGTAGCTTGCCGTCGAATAGGGTACATTTCCAGCACACCGTCGAGTGTTGCACCCTCTAAGTCACCTAAGGGTACATTTGTCTCCCGGACATTGTACCCACCTGAATTCAACCCTAATCTTTCGTCCTGGGTAGCCTGGATGGTCTACAGGGCTTGTGGCTGTGGAACAATCTCACTGCATCTTGTTAATAATTAGGCCTGTGATAACCCTAGTTAGTTAAAGTAGTAAGCCGTAGTATCTGCTTGGCCGTGATTGATTGAATGAAGTATAACCAGTCTGGGCATGTCTTGATCCAGTACCAGAATGTTTCCTGTCTTGATTGCTTACATTATTATCTTGCCGATAAATGGTGGGAAACCAAGCTCTGTTCAGATGAAGGGTTACAACCCCGGTCCTTGTTTGGTTTACGGGTTGTAACCTGGTTATCGGAATAGTCCCATGGTTATCTCGTCGTATATCACCCTGCCATGTTTTCGTAAATTCTAGTCTTAATATTATATATTTTTTGTGCTGATTGCTGGCTTTTGTTCTTATTTCGTGGCCCCCTTGTGGCACTTGCTCTTTCTGGGGTTGACCCAGCTGGTTTTGTGTGGCCAGATTTTGGAGCAGCTCCCGAGGATCTACCAAGCTTCCAGCCCAATGGTGGCGACTAGAAGGAACCCGGGCTACGAGTGGGTTTTCTATTTTGTTTCGCTCACTCTATTGTAAATTTATTCTTTTGAGGCGTTTAGCCGACGAGCACCTGTTAGCTCGATGCACTTTTACTTACTGTCTGCCTACGGGCTGTAAACATGATTAACAAATCCTAGGGTTGATCATGTATGACTTAAACTCTTGCTAGTCCTCGCATTTTG
The DNA here is from genome assembly GCA_029216955.1 of Iris pallida. Lineage (NCBI taxonomy): Eukaryota > Viridiplantae > Streptophyta > Magnoliopsida > Asparagales > Iridaceae > Iris > Iris pallida. The sequence continues at coordinate 14,932,487 of JANAVB010018998.1, forward strand.
TACGACTAGCTTCATGATCAGCTGATATGTAATATTTGGGACGCCTTTTATTGTATATTTAATGATCATACATCTTGCGACTTACTTACTTGCTTGAGATTGAGATAATAGGCTTGACCTTAAGAGACTGTTGGCTTGTAGTAAACTCTCATATCTAGACAGCCGTGACCGTATAGTTGAGATGTATTCTATTTCAATATACGTAGATGGCTATGTCTGCCTCCGCTCTCCAGTATTCTGGTTCTGGGGCGTGACAACCACCATTCCCAAAACACCACCTCCAGCCATCGCTCCCCATCACATAAACAATCACCACCACCATTGGCATCCGACCATCCCCGGTCGCCCGCTCCCTGTCACCACAGTCCCAGCCACCACCGTAGCCAACTCCGGCCAACCAACCGAACAACCACCACCTATCACGACCCGTACCCGGTATAAGGGCACGAGAAGTTGGTACGTCCAGCCTACGCCGCAGTGTCGGCGGTAGAAAGCTGTCCTAGGTTACAATCTAATCAAAAACTCACGCAATTATATAATGTACTTGTCAAAACTCAACTCCGAATGGAGGACAAGTATAGATATAATGAAATCTCAATCACAGTCTAAGCTCGATAGATAACACAGAAGTTTATAACTAAAGACTAAACAACAACAATTATAAACTACTAAATAATAATATCTCAAACAAACTCAAATACAAACTCATATCTTAAGTTATTACACTTCAAGTTCTAAAACATGAAAACTAAACCAAGTCTACTAGTGTCACGCCCCGCTCCCGTAGGAGTGATTATCCTCGCTAAGGCGTGTTGTCGCACGAGCCTAGATTGCGCTCGTGCAAGGCAGTTTCATAACGACCGATTACATCGACGGTGATGTGGTCGTCGCACAGAAGTCCCAAGCAGAACAATTGAAACATGCAGCAAAAATTTAAAGGCAAAACACAAGTTACTCAAAAAGATCTTTATTGATATTGAACAATTAGATTACAATAGGCACAAGGCGATGATTACAAGTCTCTCTTGCTTACTTTTCTCTCATTTAATAAGTTACTCTGCACTCTCTCATCTCTCGATTACAATGCTTGAGCCAGCGGAAGCTTCGGAAGGCGATTTCCATACATTATGTCCTGTATAAGTCTTGAGTTCACGCGGCCGCACGCTTCGACTCGCCAAGGAACTCCGTGCCTTGACGCACCCAAGCGAGCTCCGCGCCACGAGCTTCTACCTGTGCCTGCACATGAAAACTGTGTGGGTGTCAGTACTCAACTATACTGGTGGAGTGAGCTCCTCACCCACCCATACAAAACTGACACCTTCATTTATGTTGTGCAATACAAGTCCCTTTTACGATTGTCTTTCTAGTCTTGTCTTAGGATCAGTTTTAAGACAATGACGCCTGACCAAACCGATGTGCAACGACATGGTCGTGCTATAATGCCAACGTGTATTGTGATCGAGGCAGTGCCTTATCACTTACGTACTTGACCAAACTTCAACTCAGGACGGCAGGGTCGTACCATATTCTATTCGTTCCTTCAACATATTCGAGATGGTGCTTCGTCGAAGAGCAACTTATGCGAACTCGGTCGTGCCAAGACTTTTACTTAAACTTAAGCCTACTAGACCAATTCTCGTGCCAACGACGTCAAGGGCCAAAGACGGCAAGGGGACGACTCATGCTGGTCGTGCCGCTAGACTTGATTTGTGCCTTAAGAACTTGCTTAGACTTGTTCATGCTTCAAGATTGAGGCCATGCCTCGCTATCAAGACTTATCTATGCTACCGCCTTGCGGCCTACCTGTTCGACCCATAGATCAACTTAGACAAGACTTGTGAAACATAATGTCGACTTCATGAACATTCCGACGCCATCTATCGTGCCTAGCACGGTGCCTAAGCTGCAGCCCAATCTTAGGCCCAGACATTGTGATACCAACTAGACATGCGTTCAAGCTCTAGACTCTTTCCAAAGGCATACACGCGGTTTGTCGCTATTCTGCCGACCCATCTACATGAGTGGTCACTAGCAATGTTAAGCTATTTTGGATCTCGGTTCGGGGATATCGGCTCATCCCTACACGGGTAGCTAGCCCGGAGGTGCCGAAGTCTTCCATGCGGTTATCCAGCATCCTACTTTGAGCCTCACTTGCTTCTTCCGGGCCGACGTGATCCCGGTGCCCCGGCGATCACTCGAGAAGACCTAACCTTGTCGACAAGTTGTCCAATGACCATGCAAGACTCAACTCGATCTACCAATCCTTCCTTAACATGACCATACTTTCTTTCTTTCTATCGAGACTGCCAAGTAGCGGGACCGATCTCGTGCACTTCCTTATCAAGACTTTTAGCGAGACTTCCAAGTAGCGGGACCGATCTCGGCGACAACCAGTCGCGTGGACTTTCCTTATCCGTGACATGCTTTTCACTAAACCGACCGTGGCTCGTGCCTTAGACAGACCTTGTCCTCTAGGCGACACTATTGCTCAAGTCATATACTTAATACGACAAGCCTTGTTCTCAAGGGACTACGCGACTTGACAACCGCAGATAGAGCGGGACATAGCTAGAAATGGCTTCGATAGCCCACCATAACTCTTATCTAACTTATTCGGGCAGCGACTCGACGAGCAAAGGCTATGTCGAGCTCTGCGTCGAGGGAACGTGCTATGCACGGGGTCTACTTGAACAACCAAGTTCTCGGGTGCCTAGACTTAAGCCAACAAGCCGTACAATACGAATTTAACCCACAGGACGTACGAAGGCTATGCCAAGCCTTGGACGACGGGACCGTGCATGCATTTTCAAGCATTCATGCGGGCGACACCTATGACTTAGGCCAATACAAGCGTTGGAACAAAACTACGGGACCGTGCATGCTTTATCAAGCATTCACGCAGGCGACGCCTATGACTTAGGCTCATTCGAGTGTCAGGGAAAATTAGTAACTTAGGCCAACTTCCTTCTCCCAAGCCACGTGACGAAGGATCGAGTGTCATTTGAAAGCAAGCTGAGTCGACTTCTAAGTAGACTGTGGGACCATTTTTCATGTTCTAGGACATTCCGATGGGTCGGGATTATTCCCTTAGCTATGTGCATTCTTAGCTTTATATTAGCTTACTTATGCAAGTTGAAAACATGCGAGTTATTAAGTAAAGGCTAAGATGATGCAAGTTCACCGAAACTACGCCACCTGTGCGAGGAGTCGCCTCGACCGAGTGAACCTTCAAGTAGCCGTTGCAAGGCTAAGTCCGAACGCCGTCGGCATTTCGATTCCTTCGATTGACTTTGCGGGACGGGACACTACATCATACACCACTCAGAACAAGTCTCATCATCAAGACTTTCCTGAAGACAAGCCATCTTACCATTTCTATGGCCAAGACTTACTCGAATCTAGACACGGGTCTATAACAGTCGAGCGAGGTACGCCATAATTTATTGTGCACACTCCGTCTACGCATTTCTTCGATTTCGAGCCACGCTCGTACTATTATCAATTTTTTCCTTAATACGATTTCAAATTCTCGACACTCTTCTATTCCTCAAGTCTTGCTTGAACTCAACGTATCACTTTGGCTGGATCGTACACGTATTCTAGGCGTCCCCAAAATACATGCATTCAGCCAAGCCGTATGATAGAGAATTTGTCATTCTCACTCGAGTCACATCGTGCACATACTCAGGCGTCCCTGAAATATATGCATGTCAGCCGAATCTCGTGAGGGGTATTCCTATACTCTTGATTCATCCTATCCATCGATGCCAATCCTCAAGATCAATCTTTCGATTGCTAACTCTTGAAATAGGGGCGTATCGCCTAACCGCTAGGCCATTTTTCAAGGCTAAGTCAATGTCAGGATTGGAATCATAGTTCCCCAACAATAATGCCAACACTGACCCCAAATCCTAGGGTCAAACCAAGTTGGTAATACAGGGTTTTCTACCTAAGCTTGCGTCACTCAGATTTCTAAACATCGAGCACGATCAACTATTCGCATCAATGCATTCGTTGCGCGTATTCGAATCCATTCAAATTACCAATTCTAACCAATTCATGTATTCGATCTCGAGGTCGTATAGCTCGACAATACATTGTGCCCCAATCTCATGTGAGTCCGATTATCCACGGTGGTTCATAAATCACCATGCAACGCTCCCACGGAATAATCATTCTCATCAGGACGTAACTCTTGTTTTCGTCTAGACTAATTCATTCTCGATATGCGGATTGGACCTACGCAATCTTCAAATTTGACCATAATGCACGTTAAGTCATTCTCGAGTCCACCTTCGCGTCAAACCACAAGTCGATGCACCAAATTGCCACGCCATGTAAGTTCGATCATCCCCGCAGTATGAATCACCATACCAGCGCTCACGCGGAGTGATTGCCCTAATCGACATGATGCATGTGCGAAGCTGGAGTTTCCTTCGCATAAGACAAGAACGTCAACGTTGTGGTTATCAACGAAGTAAATTCAAACATTTTCATTTTTCATCCAAGCCAAGATCTCGGTTAGATAGTCTGACCGTCATTCGTTCAACTAGAAAATCCTTGAGCCAAGTTTATCTTTTCCTCGACACATTTCAACATCCTAAGTATAGCATCCATCAGAACAATAAAATTTGCACGATCATCATTCGCCGAGTCAGAGTACCCCGAGTTATCGCATATCGATCTTTGATACACCTCAATACCATCGACGATCTGCGTAACCTAACGATCTTCCCTTACAACCAATTTCGAATCGTACGACTGATGCTATTGTCCGAACTGGATATACCATAATTTTTCGATATTCAAGATCAAGTTCGATCGCTATTCCTCAAGCTAGCATCAAGATCATTGTCCAAACTCAAGTTACATTTTATTTTACTCAATCCTTCTAAGTTTTTTCGATCAAGACCATTCATTTGTTTTATCGTTCCGAATCATTTCCTAACTCTCGTTGCCCATTCACAAGTTGTCCGAACGATATCTCGTTCAAAACACTCGAAGTCATGACCAACTAAGTGTGACGCGTTCTAAGGCTTTGTACGATCGCATCGTCTCGCCGACATACTCGTTGTTACTCGTAATCCTCAATTTGCTCGAATGATTTCCAAGACAAACCATACACCACTCAAGATTTGAGCCATCCGATCTAGTCCTCAATCATGTTCGCATCATTCGCTAAGACATCTTTCAGATTCGTTCGACAAATCTCTAGCGTAATCGCTCACATCGTGTCGACGTACTAAGTCGTTCGCACTATTCCTCAAAATCCAAATCAATCTTCCGTGCATGCCTAAGCGTTAGCTCGATAGCGTTCCTGTTGATATACACGCTACGTTTATCTCCGTACCCGACCGAGTGATATTCACCACTTAGCCAAAAGACTGTGTGTATAGCCATCCCATGCGGACTATACTCTGAGTTTGCACGCTCATTTGCTAATGTCGACGTAGGACTCGTTAGACACGCACGCGACTTGCTAACTCTAGCACGCATTTTCTGTCAAGTCAAGTTTGACACCGTTCAGCACAAAGGCCTATCGATGCGTTCGATTGAATGCTTGCACGAGCTTTGAAAAATATTTAGATTTATTTTATGGACATGCCGAGGGACATTTGAGAGAGAGCGCACACTTCTTTTTCAATGACGAGCTTTCAAAACTGAGAAATTCGACTTGAAGTCCAAGGACGTAAAGTCATGCTCTGATACCATTATGTTACGCCCCGCTTCCGTAGGAGCGATCGTCCTCGCTAAGGCGTGATGCCGCACGAGCCAAGATTGCGCTCGTGCAAGACAGTTTCATAACGGCCGATTACATCGGCGGCGACGTGGTCGTCGTACAGAAGTCCCAAACAGAAATATTGAAACATGCAGCGAAAATTTAAAGGCAAAACACAAGTTACTCAAAAAGATCTTTATTGATATTGAACAATCAGATTACAATAGGTGCAAGGCCATGATTACAAGTCTCTCGTGCTCACTTTTTTCTTATTTTACAAGTCACTCTGCTCTCTCTCATCTCTCGATTACAATGCTTGAGCCAGCAAATGTTTCGAAAGGCGATGTACATATATTATGTCCTGTATAAGTCTTGAGTTCACGCGACTGCACGCTTCGACTCGCCAAGGAACTCCATGCCTCGACGCACTCAAGCGAGCTCCGCGCCACGAGCTTCTACCTGTGCCTGCATATGAAAACTGTGTGGGTATCAGTACTCAACTGTACTGGTGGAGTGAGCTCCTCGCCCTCCCATACAAAACCGATACGTTCATTTACTTTGTACAATACAAGTCCCTTTTACGATTGTCTTTCTAGTCTTGCCTTAGGATCAGTTTTAAGACAATGACGCCTGACCAAACCGATGTGCAACGACATGGTCGTGCTACAATGCCAACGTGTATTGCGATCGAGGCAGTGCCTCATCGCTTACGTACTTGACCAAACTTTAACTCGGGACGGCAGGGTCAAGCCATACTCTATTCGTGCCTTCAATATATTCAAGACAGTGCTTCGTCGAAGAGCAACTTATGCGAACTCGGCCGTGCCAAGACTTTTACTAAAACTCAAGCCTACTAGACCAATTCTCGTGCCAACAACGTCAAGGGCCAAAGACGGCAAGGGGACGACTCGTGCTGGTCGTGCCGCTAGATTTGATTTGTGCCTTAAGACCTTGCTTAGACTTGTTCATGCTTCAAGATTGAGGTTGTGCCTCGCTATCAAGACTTATCCATGCTACCGCCTTACGGCCTACCTGTTCGACCCATAGATCAACTTAGACAAGACTTGTGAAACATAATGTCGACTTCATGAATATTTCGACGCCATCTATCGTGCCTAGCACGGTGCCTATATTGCAGCCCAATATTAGGCCCAGATATTGTGTTACCAACTAGACATGCGTTCAATTTCTAGACTCTTTCCAAAGGTATACACGCGGTTTGCCGCTATTCTGCCGACCCATCTACATGAGTGGTCACTAGCAATGTCAAGCTATCTTGGATCTTGGCTCGGGGATATCGGCTCGTCCTTACACGGGTAGCTAGCCCGGAGGCGCCGAAGTCTCCCATGCGGTTATCCAGCATCCTACTTTGAGCCTCACTCATTTTTTCCGAGCCGACGTGATCCCGGTGCCCCGGCGATCACTCGAGAAGTCCTAACCTTGTCGACAAGTTGTCCAATGACCATGCAAGACTCAACTCGATCTACCAATCCTTCCTTAACATGACCATGCTTTCCTTCTTTCTATCGAGACTCCCAAGTAGCGAGACCGATCTCGTGCACTTCTTTATCAAGACTTTTAGCGAGACTCCCAAGTAGCGGGACCAATCTCGGCGACAACCAGTCGCATGGACTTTCCTTGTCTGTGGCATGCTTTTCACTAAACCGACCGTGGCTCGTGCCTTAGACAGACCTTGTTCTCTAGGCGACGCTATTGCTCAAGTCATATACTTAATACGACGAGCCTTGTTCTCAAGGGACTACGTGACTTGACAACCGCAGATAGAGCGGGACAGTGCTAGAAATGGATTCGATAGCCCAACATAACTCTTTCTAACTTATTCGGGCAGTGACTCGATGAGAAAAGGCTACGCTGAGCTGTGCATCGAGGGAACGTGCTATGCACTGGGTTGACTTGAACCACCATGTTCTCGGGTGCCTAGACTTAAGCCAACAAGCCGTGCAATACGACTTTAACCTACGGGACGTATGAAGGCTATGCCAAGCATTGGACGACGGGACCGTGCATGCATTTTCAACCATTCAAGCGGACGACGCCTATGACTTAGGCCAATACAAGCGTTGGGATAAAATGATAGGACCGTGCATGCTTTATCAAGCATTCACGCATGGGACGCCTATGACTTAGGCTCATTCGAGTGTCAGGGCAACTTAGCAACTTAGGCCAACTTCCTTCTCCCAAGCCATGGGACGAAGGATCGAGTGTCATTTGAAAGCACGCTGAGCCTACTTCTAAGCAGACCGTGGGACCATTTTCCATGTTCTAGGATATTTCGATAGGTCGGAATTATTCCCTTAGCTATGTGCGTTCGTAGCTTTTATATTAGCCAACTTGTGTAAGTTGAAAACATGCAAGTTATTAAGTGAAGGCTAAGATGAGGCAAGTTAATCGAAACTACCCCACCTGTGTGAGGAGTTTTCGATTCCTCCGATTGACTTTGCGGGACGGGGCACTACAACTATCTAGACTCCCGATTACTCCTGAGTGTCGGGGCCAAAGGTAGCTAAGCCATCTCCTGCTCCAAGGCAAGTAGGGTCAATATCCTTAGGGTAATCATCTGTAATATTTTTAACAGGTCCAGTCAGGACAGGAATGAGTACAATTCATCAAGAAATCCCAAGTAAATGACAGATAACTATAAAGCAGTTATAGACAGTTGTATTGATAAACATGGCAGTTTGAACGAGTAATGATGTAGAGAAACAGTTAAGGTACAAGGAAAGTAAGGTAACTAAACAAGAGGAGAAGCATGGCAATGAAGACTGTAAAATAAGATCTAGTTGAACTAGAGTAACATGATGAGTCCAGACAGTACAATATAAGTCGAGTGTAATCCCAATGTGAGTCTAATAAAAGAAGAGTCGAATATGATTCCAGTACAGTATGAGTCGAATGTGATTCTAATCATTGTTCTAATAAGGTGATACGAATAAGGTGATACGAATAATGATTCACATAATGATCTAACAATGATTCGAATAAATTCTCCAAGTATGTTTTAAAATACCGAAATCGACATGTAAACGGCTGTAGGTAATACGTCATATCCACACTAATCAGGTAAGGGATGGCTATCGTTCGAATATCATTCACAGAGGGGTGATTCGAATAGGGGGATATATCTACATGTCTAATCAGTATTTTCCCGCCCAGTCTAATACAAATGAATCTATAATCCAACACATAAGACGAATACAAGTCCAACCAGCACATGAAGAAGCGAATAGGTGGTTCGAATAGTTCGAATAGTGATTCGAATAATAGAGGCAAGACGAGTAAGTATGTATGTCATATACATGGATTCAGTAATAACAATACGTGTTTGTAACAATAATCAAATAGAACTAACTAAAACTGAAGTACAGTAATTGACAGATAAATAAAAGAAATATCAGAGAATATACTCGCCTGATACTCTTAAAAGAGTAATATAATATCAGATGTCTGCACCGGAGCTACAATGTCCTAAATAGAGCAGTACAGGTTATAACGTGTTCAAAATAAGGTAAATGAAGTTTATGATGTAATCTACATGATTTCTAGGCCAATCTAGGTCAAAGTCAACTCTAAGTCAAACCTGGTCAACTGTCTAGGCCAAACTTGGTCAACTCTGGGTCAATCCAAGTCAACTACACTAATCAAACTAGGTCAATTGGTCACATTTAGACTCAATGTTGATTTTTGGTCAACTCTAGTCAATCCTGAACTATTGGGTCAAACCTTGGTCAACACTCTAGTTCATCAAGTCTCACTAGGCCTAACCCAAACCTATACTAGCAATCTAGCACAAGTACAAGCCAAACTAGGCTATCAAGCCAACAACACACAATTCTATGTAAACATGTACATATTCACAATAGGCATATACCTACCTTAGGAACCATAGGCCATGTGTCATAGGCTATAGGCATGTGGTTTACTATACACATTTCACACATATTGTATATACATTACATTAATATAATATCACACATATACACCACATAATTATATAGACAAAACATATATATACATATTTTATATATATATATATATATATATATATATATATATATAAATATATATATATATATATATACACACATATACATATGGGCTATCAACATATATGTACATATAGTGAGAGCCATGTGTGTAGGTGTAGTGAAATGAACATGAGTGTGTGTCTATGTATATTCAGGATTAGGCCTAGGGAGTGTTTGTATGTGGTTAACATGTGTGTGATTCTCAAATAGAAATTAGTGTGTGTGTGTGATAGGTTTTAGGCTAGTGTATAAATTAGTGTGTGTGTAGGTGGTAGATGTGAGGTTGTCTATGTGTATGACAGTGTGTAAATAGGAAGACAATGATGTGTATGTGTCATGACAGTAGATTGAAAACAGGGTATCTCAGGAAATTGGTATTAATGCAATGTGTTAGGGTGTGTCAATAGTAATAGAAACTGTAGGGTATAGTTCCTGTGTTCTCAGGATTTCCAAATCAGTCCATGTGTGTGTGTGATACTAACAGGAAGGGTGTGTGATGGAGGACAGTAGCTAGGTTGTGTGTCAATTCAGTTAACAAACTAACATGTGTGTGGCACTTCACTTCACTAACCACTGACTCATGAATTATATCTAGACACACACCACACTACACATACAAAACCAAACTTAACCTACATGAATCTCTCCTCCCTGAACTAACATTCTTAGCACATATCCTTTTCAGGTTTCCACAACAGAAATCTCAGGAAATTGGTGCAACTAAGGATATGGCAATGGCAGTTCCTATATTCAATTCCCAAACACATTTCGAAACCCAATATCTTGATAACATCGACCAAATCATGAACCAACCTTAAGGTAACCTATTACACATGTAGAGGAGTTAATCTGGTAATTTAATCATAGGAAAAATGGTTTGAAATACTTAAATTCAGGAAACAGAACTGTGTGCACACATTAGTGTTCTCATGTCTTTAAGCAAAATGATTGTTCAGTGTAATAGTCCTAGCAATCCTAATGTCTTTGAAAACCTAAATTCTCAATCATGAACCATAAACTAACATTCCATCAATCTAATACATATATATAGGAATTAATATGGCAATTTAAAACATGGAAAAATGGTTGGAAACACATTTTAAATTCAGAAATTGAAAATAGGAACACAGTGTATCAGTAATTGGCTCAAACCCCTAATTGATATAGGAAAAACCCAATAATTGTCAAATTGATTCTGCTAACATGAAATGCACACGTGTACGTGTCATAGGGATGCATTCGTGTCCGAAAAATTGGACACGAGGTGTCTAAAACTTAAAAACGCAAGTATCAGACAATATGCACAGACTGGCCTCGTGCAGCGAGGACGCATCCTCGTGCACACGACACTGGGCACGACACGACTCATGCTCGTACCCACGTGTTCTTCGAGGATAGGGGAACATGTCTACGTATCTGTATCGTGCCCACATGACGTGTGTCGAGCGTACGAGACGCGTATCAGATACGATTCTCACGCGCGCTCGTGTCAGGCTATGACCAGTACGAGAGTAAAAACTCCTAAACCACTCGTGTGAGACTTTGGGGGCATGTTTATAGACATTGCCCCTAGGTGTCCACCAATTTTGGTGTCCAACCCAGTCGTGTCGTGTCGGATATGGACGTGTGGCAGCAGGACACTGCACGGGGGCCTCGTGCTGCGGATCGTGTCCAAATTTGGACACAAAAACTAATCCAAATCATGCTCAGTCACATACATACATAATCTACATATGATTAGCTACCCAAATATATAATTTGTTTTGAAAACCAAGAACAAAAAGTTCTAAGAGATATTTCGTCGAACACCCAATTAAATACACTGATACGTGTCCGATACGGACACGAAATGGACACGATTTCCTACCAAACTTGGGCTACACCTAGGGGAACCCTAAATGAATGCATATATGAGAAGAAATCTAGAATTTATTAGGGTTTGTAGGGTTTTAACTATTGAGTGTTCAAACTCAATGTAAAGGGCCTCAATTTGACGTCTTCCTCGATTTGCTACGGTTCAAACGTCCTCCAACCTTCCTAGCAAGCACCCACAAGTCTTCTCTAATGTTGGGGATGATGATGTAATTGATTTAACTCAATTTGGGCTCAATTTAGATTAATTGGAAGAAGTTTAGGGAAGAACAAAGTAGGGTTCTTTCTAGGTATTAAAAAGAGGCAATGGCTCTTAAGTAGGATACTTATAGGAGGGGGGCTTGTATGGCTGCCACAATAGTGAAATAGGGTTAGGGTTAGATGTAGATGAGTGGCTAGGGCTTGTCCACCCAATTCCGAGCCTTCCTATTGGTTCAAGGCTTTCTTTTTCACAAATATTCTAAGAAAAAATATCCTACCATAAAAATATCTAGATTTAATAACCTTGGCACCTAGTAGGAACTTTCTAACCTTGATTCTAACCTCAAGCTTAATCTAGGTTAGGTTAAACTCCTAGGTTAAGACTTAACTAAAGGATTAGCACAATATTTAATTAATATAAATTACAATTTCACAAAATTATCAAAATGACCAAAATATCCCTAGGCTAAAAAGTAGTAATATGGCATTCTAATTACATGACTAGGCTCCCTTGGTCATGGTTAATCTCTAGGCTTAGCAAAACTAGGGTTTAACTAGTTAACCATCCAAATCACAATTCAAAATTTTAAATAGTTTTAAATTGATTAAAAATCACCAAAAATCACAATATGAATTAAATATCATTATTAAATGATTATAATTATAAAATTTCAAAATTATCCTCATTTCTGAAAACTGGCAAGTCTACCCCCTTAGAAGAATTTTGTCCTCGAAATTAAGATGATCGTACTCCTCCTAGGTCAAACTTTCAATCAAACAAGGTCGAAAGATAACATGCAATCATAGTCCTACTGGTCGTGATTCCACAGTCTCGAACAGGGTAACTACGCTATCTAGCATATCACAAGAATATCCTGACAGGTACTAATAGAAATCACACATGAAGGTGGGAGAGAATAACAAGGAGGTCAAACCTACAAACCCGTCACCTGCAGCGTCAGTCTCCTCAACTGCCATAGCAAAAGCTCTACCCCTTTAGGCATGGCGCTGCGCTACAGGTGGCCTAACTCCCTCTCTCTGACTCGGTGCTTCGTCATGTACGGGTGCAGTAGGGCAATTCCTGACCTGATGGGCAGTGGATCCACAGAACAAACAAACCTTCTGCCTCCTATAACAAGTCTTCCAAGCATGCCCTGCCCTCTTGCAGTAAGCACAAGTCTGCACCTTGCGGTCCTGTCCTCTAGGCTGATGCTGTGCCTGCTGTACTCTCACAGGTGCCTGTACCTGCTGAATCTGTATGTGAGGCCTCTTGGCCTGGCCTCTGTCATGCCCCGATTCGTAGAGTCATTTATTCACATATTTTATCTCTTGGAATCGATCGTCCTCGCTTGGGCGTGATGCCGTACAAGTCTGGTATTGCACTTGTACAAGGCAAAGATGGTACATAATTGATTTTCTTCAAATAGGAACACATCGCAGCGGCAGAAGCAGATAAATTGAAGTATATGAGGATAATCTTTCTTATTGAATAGAAGTACATTATTTCCTTATAGCAGCGGAGATAAAAGGAAAAACTTGAAGTCACACAGAGACATATAGAACTTTATTCTCTTTATTGATAATTAAAGAAAAGTACAAGACTTGTATTCAAGTACAATGCTTGCAACCAATCTCACTTTATACTGAAGCCAACTAAAAAAATGCTATACAGCTTACATTTAAAACTAAGATACATTGGATTACAACTCGATATACCGACTTGGCTTACAATCTCACTGGTATCACTGATTACAATATTCCATACATCATGCCCTTTATAAACAGAAGACATCATCTTGTACAAGGAGAGCTTCTGTATGCCCAACAAATCTTTGATGCCGCAGGACAATCAAGCCAATCTTCGTATGTAGAACATTCCAAGCACGAGCACCTGCCCACAAAACGTGGGTCAGCACATCATCTATGTACTGGCAAGCAGAATCCAACCCACTCGCCTAAACCAACACTAACTGGTCAATTTTAGCAAGCATTTAATAGAATGATATTTCTACTTGAGGCCTAACATCAGTTTATATTTCTTGAGCAGAAACATTGAAGTAAACATGTCATAGCATGGTATAGCATTTCTTTCAGTAAGGCATCATCTAAGCAACATTTAGTTAACACGTTGCGGCATATTATAGAAATACTTTCTGAAGGCATCGTTTAACATACTTGGTGTTATCATTCAACAGGTTATGGCAATGATCTAAAAGACAATGCATCAGCAAATTCGTATTTAACATGTTGAGCATGTTATAGAGTTTCTCACTTCTTAAAGGCAACAACACAACATTCTTTCATTTAGTATGATAAGCAGGCAAGTTGAACTAATATATACAATGTCACAATTATGTCATTCTTACCGATAGCCGACTTCTCATACCTGCATCAAATACAGGTAATCAGATATACTTATGCTGTCTGCATAAAACATTCATTAGCATGCATCCTGACTACATGGTCACTGGTGTTGTTAAACCAAATGGACTCTTTTCATTTTATTTTATTTCAAGATAATGCGGTCAGCAAAGTAGGTGGCGAGCCTCTATGCTACCCCGCTTTATCTGTGCTTCCATAGCACTCATCGTTATTTCCTCCTAGGCCAAATCGGTCCCCAGGGCCCTAGGAACCGTTCGAAGAAATTAAAACTCAAACCTTGTATACAAGTTATCCATGACCATGTGAATGCGTGTCCGACTCGATTGTGAACATAATCGCATGGTAAAATATATTAAAGAAGTAAAGGCAATAGTGCATCATTGGTCATATTCAATAACTTATTTATTTCATCATTACCATCATTTCATTTGGTGGTCTCAACGATCCCAGCTTTATCATTTCTCATTCATTATTTCATTGCAACGTATCTCATATGGTTCCTTTCGATAAGGAACATAACATTCATTCATTCTTTCATTGCTTATAAGGGACAGGCAACATTTCATATTCTTGCAACAGTTATACAGAGAGAACATGATTCTAGTGTTTTATTCAGTTCATTTGTTCGATAGCATAGCCAGTACATTTCTTATTGTATCATTCATAAGGCATCTCATTATTCAAGTGTCTACTTGTTTCGGCAGCGTTAAGCATAAGGGGCAATGTTATCAATTCATTCTCAGGCCTCGAATCATATTAGCAGTTTAATGTGTTGTACATTTCAATAATTCTCAACATAGGCATCTCTATTATTCAGCAACTAAAACATGGGACATTTAGGGACAATTCATAGCATTTTAATACTTCATTTATTAAGCATGAAGGAGTAAGGAGGAGGAAGGACAGTTCCACTCACTTGCAATAAAGTGTCTTCCTGATCCGATCACACAAAATTCCACTAAGCATAGCTCCACCAGGGAGCCACGTTCCAATACCCATTCCGTCTAGCCAGCTAAGTTGAGACTGCATCAGTCTTAATTCTCCTGATTCCCAACTTAAGTCACGGTCCAATATTCTGATCCCATCCAATAAGCCAACCAAATGCCTCGTGTGGAGCGGGGCATTACATAATATACCACTCAAAAAAGTTTCATCCTCAAAACTTAAGGGAATAACTCATCTTACTAATTCACTTAGTCACAACAAGTTACTCATTCAGCTTCAATTCAATATCCAGTACATCATACCCGACCATTTCGAAATAGCTATCCAACTGTACCATTTTAATCCATCAACGATTCGATCTGTCTATCTCTTATTCAATTACTTGTAACTTCTTATTGATTCGCCAACATTTTCTTTTGATTTCTATCTTGGTCGCAACATATCACTTCGTTTGGATCCATACACTGATTTTAGGCGTCCCCAAAACATATGTATTTCAGCCAAAGTCCGCGCTAGTGCGATAATTTCTCCCCATAATGTTATCTCAGTCGCAACTAATCACTTCAGCTGGATCCATACACATATTTTAGGCGTCCCCAAAACATATGTACTTCAGCCAACTTCCATGTTAGTGAGATTCGATCAGCCACGATATAACTCTCTTTTCTAAATTCGACTTAGCATCCCTTCAATTGACTTATTGCTTTATTCACTTTGCCACAATCACTATCTTCCAGGCTACAATACTTAATATCAGGGACAACTTGGTTAAGCTCTATACCCAAGCATAACATTTCTAACATTCGATCAAGGGTCTAACTTAGAGCCAATCATATCAAGAGTTTACAACATGCAATCATATTCTTTCCCAAATCCAACAATATTTCTCACCGAGGCAATTCATGTTTTTCAAAAAGATACAATCCGACGTCACCCACTATTGATTAACCGAGTCAGGGTATAATTCTATGCAACAATCAAGGTTAACTTAGCTACCCGACTATAGGTACACTCAAGTCTTACCTTACGATTGCAATTCTTACTTATGGCTGACATATAATCCTCAAGGGTCAAACATCTCTTAAGGCACAAGTTGAAGCATACATTCCCTTAGGTCAATACTCATTATCACCGTCTCTCATTCAATGCCACAAGGTCATCCTATGGGTTTCCAATGGTCACCTATTATTCTGTCAATCCCTAGAGTGGACGGCTACTAGGGTTATACTAGTTTCTTATTCTTAAGGCCAACAAGCAACCAACAGTTCTAAGGAACTCTACCCAAACCTATGGGTTTTAACTCTGTCTGAATAACTAATCG
The DNA here is from genome assembly GCA_029216955.1 of Iris pallida. NCBI lineage: Eukaryota > Viridiplantae > Streptophyta > Magnoliopsida > Asparagales > Iridaceae > Iris > Iris pallida. The sequence goes on from JANAVB010018998.1 coordinate 14,948,973, forward strand.
CCATTGTTGGCTATGCCAACAATTGGTAAGTTATCAACTGGTCGCTAGGGTCAAGTCTATCTATCCAGGATCTTCCTCAAGGAATTAATTTCCACAGAGGCTCATTCTTAGACTTACCCAACGATCGACTAAGATCGATCTATCATCATTACGGTCAATTCCCAACCCGATATACGATTCTCATCGTTCTAATAATCCATCAAGTAAATTCCCAATGATTTAATTTCTATTCCAATTCCTTTGTACCCACACGAACCCGTAAGCCAAGGCTAACTACTCAAGGGTTATCGATTCCATTAGTCTTAACATAACTATGGAATCATACTATTCGGTCCGTATGACAGAGTCACACCACTAAGTTATAAGCCAACAATCTATATCCCAACCAACAATTACCTATACCGACATTATCCAACACATTTGCAATTTCTCGTTCCCTTCGCTTCATCAATCATCAAACTATCTTACAGGTATTCTTAAATCTCATACAGCAATGGTCGAGTAGTTCATCCCATTCAATCCGATAATTTATGTATCACCTAACCATCTGCTAGGCAACAACAGTATTCAGAGTCACTACTTGTTATTTTTTCTAGTGCAATTCAATTCCTCAACATGCATACACATATGCAACGACTATCTTTTTGTGATCAAGATGGATTAACATCTATTACACCTTTGGGTCAAGGCACAGATCTCTAATATTCCTTTGGTTCACCGACAATATTTTTAAAACTTTCAGCTTAGCAACCAACTTTGTATTATCCACATTTGATTTGTATCCAACCAACCGAAGTCAACATTCAAATGTTCTAAGCCACAACATTCTCTAGCCAAATCAATTTACCCATAACATACTAACTGTCTTTACTAGTCTGAGTCATCACTCGACTAAACAATTTATAAATCCAAGCCACCGATTATAATTTTTGAAAATCTCGCTATCTAACATAACATCACCATCAAGGGACACTCGAGTCATCTAGCAACAATACATGACTCCCAGCTAAGTCTCGGCACTACCCAATACCTACAGATAGTCTCATTGCTATTCTATGGAAAGGGTCAACATACATCTCGTTCTGAGGTGGTAGAGGTAATATACCACTCAGAAACGAAGCCATCCTTAAACAATACCAACTCAATCTATTCCGGACATTTGTGATCTATAATGATCACAATACTTAACCAACATCTCGGGGTCTCAATATCACATGTAATTCTCAATTTGTTACAGCATACATAGCTACTTTTCTTTATTCCCATAATTCCAAACATCACTCATACTATAGCATACTATGGCATCGAGTCATTGTTGGGTTATTTGTGTCTAAACCAACAACAATTATTCATTCAGGGGCATCATAATGTATATAGACTTATTGTATAGAACATCCAGTGAGCAGCCAAGAGGGTCAATGAACTTTCAAACACAAATAACATAGGATGATTACAGAACAACAATAACATAATCGCAGAAGCAATCTTTGATTTAATCGCGGAAGCAACGTTGAGTGATCGCAAAAGCAACTTTGGTTAATCGTCGATGCAATTTTGATTTGAAATGAATCAAAGAAGAGACCAATGACGTAAAGCCGTGCTCTTATACCAATTAGTCACGCCCCGATTCATAGAGTCATTTATTCACATATTTTATCTCTTAAAATCGATCGTCCTCGCTTGGACGTGATGCCGTACAAGTCTGGTATTGCACTTGTACAAGGCAAAGATGGTACATAATTGATTTTCTTCAAATAGGAACACATCGCAGCGGCAGAAGCAGATAAATTGAAGTATATAAGGATAATCTTTCTCATTGAATAGAAGTACATCATTTCTTTATAGCAGCGGAGATAAAAGGATAACTTGAAGTCACACAGAGACATATAGAACTTTATTCTCTTTATTGATAATTGAAGAAAAGTACAAGACTAGTATTGAAGTATAATGCTTACAACCAATCTTACTTTACACTGAAGCCAACTGAACAATGCTATACAGCTTATATTTGAAACTTAGATACATTGGATTATAACTCGATATACCGACTTGGCTTACAATCTCACTGGTATCACTGATTACAATGTTTCATACATTATGCCCGTTATAAACAGAAGACATCATCTCCTACAAGGAGAGCTTCTGTATGCCCAACAAATCTTTGATGCTGCGGGACAATTAAGCCAATCTTTGTGTGTAGAACATTCCAAGCACGAGCACCTGCCCACAAAACGTGGGTCAGCAATCATCTATCTACTGGCGAGCAGAATCCAACCCACTCGCCTAAGCCAACACTAACTGGTCAATTTTAACAAGCATTTAATAGAATGATCTTTCTACTTGGGGCCTAGCTGTAAAACCCCCTTCCTAAATTTTCTTCCTTTTTAAGTTTACATATATTCTATTTTAATATTTTGTTATTAATTAAATGGCTTTTGACCATATATGGCCATTTATTATATTAGGGGTAACAAGCAATGGTTACACGCATATATAAATAAGATAAGATATTTAGTTAAATATTTTTAGAAGAATTTTTGGATTTTTAGGAATTTTTTGTAATTATTAAGGGCCATATACTTATATATATATATATATATATATATATATATATATATATATATATATATATATATGTATATATATATATATATATATAAATGTTTTTAGTAGTTAAAAAAAAATAGCCCGGCCCACACCCCAGCAAAGGGGGCGGGCCAAGCTGGGTTGTCCTCAATGCATTAATGCATTCGCAAGCACATAGGTTAATAAGAAAGAAAAAAAAATTATTTTTGATGTCACTGTAGCCTTGCTACAGTGACGGGGTTTTGGCCGAGCCAGAGGCTCGCGGCCATGGAAAAATCCTAAGTTTTAGGAATTGTATTCAAATCAAATCTTCGCAAAAAATTTTAAATAAATTCCTTGGTGATCCTACCATGATTCTCTTCCAACTAAACCTAAAAATCAAACTTAAATCGGATTTAAACTTGGGAATTTAAATCAAATTCCTATTGATATCAAATTAGGATATATATGTGTATACCCGCCTTGTAACCTACATAACGAGAAATTTCCCACAAATTTCTTCGACCCAAAGAATCCTCGAGGACCCTAGCACCCCCACGCTTCTATCCGGTCACCTGCACGTCGGCGCCAATCGTCAAACAGCCGGGAAAGACCCAAACCGAACGGCAACAGAGAACGTTCTGTTTTCCCTCAACCGCGAGGTACCTCCCTTAACTACCACTTTTATTCACTGGTAGACGATAATTTTCAATTCCGAGAGTTGCGATGTAGAGCCTACGTCACCCTCTAGAAGAACCACTCATTAGTACCTAGAAGGATCACACCATTGAGTCGAAAATTTGACTCAAAAACCACGAAAAACCAACTGTTGCCGACAGTGGGAAGCAGCCCAACCACCCATGTTTACTGTCAAATTCTGATCAATCTCGAAGAGAATTTCGGAAAACTTTTGAACAACATTTTATCCAACATATAGAACTTCAAGTCTCTTCTTTTAGTTTAATTTTCCTTCCCCTGTATGTAAAGATTTTTAAACCCAAAGTTTATAAAAAAATCAGTTTTTAAAACATCAAAATTTCAGAATTTTCTCCGATACGACGTACGCCCCGACAAACCGGGCGACGTGGTCGCGCGCTATATGCATCAAAAGGCGCGTATGGACGTTACGGACGTGTGGGAACTGACGAAACTCAGTTTCGTCACGTGTGTGCGACGAAATCAACGCGTATCCGTCGAGATACCCCCGTATCGGCATTTTGCAAACTTGCCCATAACTTCGTGTACAGTCGTCGAACGAGACGAAACTTGCGCCAACAGGTCCGGATCAAAATTCTGGTCCTGCATGCCAAGTTTGGTTCGATTCTGAGAAGGTCGAATCGGAACCCATTTTTGGCGGGCCCGCGACGCACTCAAATGGGCAATTTTGTACACGGCTCAACGGAATCCAAAACTGGACATACTGTTGAGTTCCTCTCCTCAAACTGAAATGGTAGACATATAGTTTGACGACTTTAGAGACAATAAATTTTGGCATGCGTTTTGGTGCAAAGCGGATCCAACGGCAGACATCGTTTTGACCCAAAATTATGATTTTGCCCCTGTTCCAGAATTTGATTTTTGGACAGGTATTTCCTAGGTATATCTTCTTCACCGAGATCATTTTCGATGTTTGTTTCAACGTCTGGAGTCATCTGTGATTTGTGAGTTTTGGTGCTGACACTTGCTACTCTTGGATTTGCCCTTCTCGTACCGCAGGCTAGATACCTTGCCACCTTACTCTGTGATTATTATATTTCTTATTTTCAGTTGTTATTTTAGCATTTCTTATTTCTCGATATTTAAACTGTGCGTCCAAGTCACACTTGGGTGCAAGCGACTCTATCGGTCGTTTTCTTTTCTCGCTTTATTTATTCCTCTTGCATTGACTTAGTTTATTGACCACCCATTGATGTTGAGGTATTGGTATATCTCATAACTTATTGTATCACGTGATGTGAGTCACATGTAGGACACGTACTCGCGTAGTCGGTCGGCCACCGATACGTATGAGGCGTGCGACGGATAGGAGTAACTGTCAATAGATTGCATGCTAGTAGACTTGGCAGTTACTAGAGGTACATATGAGTCATGGATGTGACTCTAATAGGCATTGGGTGGGAAGAATAGTTTCTTAACGTATGGGTCATATATGCACTGTCCTGATTGCCGGTTATCTCCAGTGGGAGGTACGGTCCTGCTAGCAGGTTATCTCCAGTGGGAGGTACGGTCCTGATTGCCGGTTATCTCCAGTGGGAGATACGGTCCTGATTCCTGATCTTCCTGATCCTGCCCATGCGTCAAAGGTTTGTTCTTATTGTATTATCACTGTAGACTGGTTAGGCACCTGATTGCATACATATTTCTTTCTTTATATTATATATCACAGTTATTATGGCATAGTGTTTTCTTGTATCTTGTTACGTCCCTCTGAGGACCTGGTTATCTCTCCAGGATTAGACGACTTCCCACAGGAGTACGGAGCAGCTCTGGATCTAGCTTACATTGATACCGAGTCAGTTCCTACCGATTTCTAGTCTATTCTACATTTGAGACTTCAGTGGACATTATTTTTTTTTTTCTATTCTGCGGAGGTTGGACTCCGATCTTGTGAGACTATTTTTCATAGCTGTTTGGAGTGAGCATGTTCACCCGGCTATCTTTTGATACTCTTATTTATTATTTGGACTCTATATTTTTCTGTGTTGAGCTGTGATGAGATTAGATTATGTTATTCTGGCCTGTAATTATTTTATTTACAGCTTATGTACATATATGAGAATTCCATATATTGGAGTATTCTTCGTATATGTGCAGCTGGCATGTTCACGTTCTTGGTCCTATGTATTATGGGACTGGAGCGTTACTTGTTTTTGTGGTGGCCCATACAGGTCTACGATAATATTGTTGGATTACATGACTGTGCCCAACAAGCCTGCATATAGGAATAGGATTATCTCATCCAGAACTACTACTACCTCTTGACTTCCAATCTTTTTTTTGAAACTTCCTTGATTATTTGATTTCCTCATATCTAATCTTCCTAATAACGTCCCATTATTCTTCGTGCCAACAGTATGAATCTAAGAAGCGGACATTCTTCTGTCTTGGCCCTTACATCTGGCGAAGAGGCCAACCCGGAGGGACAGAATCCTCCGATGACTCCAGTGACACCATACCAGTTGGGACAGCAGCAGACTGCCACACCTCCAACAACGGTGCACCAAGAGACTCAAGCTCTCCCAGCCAATCAAACTGGGCAGGTCTCTGCAGCACCCTTAGGAGGGACGGTACCACCTCTACCACCATTCCCTCAACAGTTTTTGCCACAGTCAGGCCCACAGATGCCTCCCCCACCGACTGATGGGAGCCCTACTTCTCAGTTCATGTACGCAATGATGCAGACTCAATGGCAGCAGACTGAACTGATGAGACAGACGATGATGGCAGCATTAGCTAGACCTCCACCACCATCTCCAGTACCAGCACCAGCACCGGCTCTGCATCCTTGTGAAGGCTCTATCAAGAACTTTACAGATATGAACCCTAAGCCTTTCAGTAGAACGGAGAAGCCACTAGAGGTGTCACAGTGGCTTATTAGTACAGAGAAGCTACTGAAGGCATCCCAGTTACCAGCTCGAGATTGGATGACAGCAGTGGACCTACTGCTAGAAGATAATGCTCACCACTGGTGGAAGGCGAAAGAAAGGCGATTAGGTACTGGGACCACCTGGAAGCAGTTCTATGATTTATTTTATGAAAGATTCTTCCATATTCATGTTCGAGACGGCCTATACGACCAATTCCTCCATCTGAAGCAGGAAAATATGACAGTTGATGAGTATGACTCAGAGTTCAATCGCCTGAGTAGATTTGGTGCGGGATTGATTCCGACAGAGTTAGAGAAGGCGAAGAGATTTCACCAGGGGCTTGTACCAGAGCTCAAGTCTTATACGACTACCCAGTCTCGAGTCTCACATTCAGCTGTCCTGGAAGAAGCTCGTGCTCAGGAGATTCTTCGCAAGGAGTAGCAGCAGACCCCGAGATGCCATACGCTGGCAGCTACACCTACGGGATCGACACAGAGTGGACCTATCAGAAGGGCTACAGGACAGCAGCAGGAGAGGTCTGCGCCTTATCAGAAGCCTATTTACAATTTCTGTGGAAAGCCAGGGCATCTCCAAAAAGACTACAGAACTCGACTTGGAGCATGTTTGAGATGTGGCTCGCTACAACACAAGGTGAGAGAGTGTCCAAAGCAGCAGTCACTAGTTTATGCCCAGCAGGCCCCGAGACCGGCAGTTCCAGCATTACCAGTACCCGGGCCAGTAGCAGGATCACCTAGACTACCATTACTTCCCCAGCCAGTACAGCACGATAGGACTAGAGCTCGGGACCTCAGTCAGAACTATGGACAGGCCTTCTCGCTGGCAGTGGAGAATGTAGGAGTAGAAGGAGAAGTCATAGCAGATACAGTTTTAATTACAATATTTCCTATTATCATGGCTTGACATAAGATCCATACCCCATTAGTTTAGTCTAGGCCATAGAAATCAGACTGTAGAATGATTGGATGAGCATGAACACCGGACACAGCTTAGATTCTTGAACAAATTGTGTTTTCCTTCAAATCACCAATCCTGCGTACATACTTTGACCACTTTGACTAACACCGCAATTATAGCCTAGTTTTTGCAAGCTTATTCTTCATCGAGCTTGATCGTAACATGATTTATTGGGTGCGCACCCACTAATATATTGTCTAATCAGAACCGGTGCATGATGGTCTGATCAACCTAGTGCATTTTGGTTCGCCTTCACATATTATTCTACGTGGATGAAGACATAGTCAAACTCGTCCCCGGAGTCTCATCCGCGACCGCCTTGACGATTCCCCTTTGAATTATTTCACAGCCTATGGACCTCGTATTCGTGCTCAATAGCATTGTCTATGAATTCTTTATGGACCTTGTCTTTCACTTATTTTTAGATGATGCACGGTGAATGAACCCAAGGTACCACTTTAAATCATGCGATTGTATCCCCACCTTAAACTACTCTATTTATCCTTCAACCCCCTACTCTAGTTTAATTTCGAGGACAAAATTTTCTTTAAGTTGGGTAGGATGTAAAACCCACTTCCTAAATTTTCTTCCTTTTTAAGTATACATATATTCTATTTTAATATTTTGTTATTAATTAAATGGCTTTTAACCATATATGGCCATTTATTATATTAGGGGTAACAAGCAATGGTTACACGCATATATAAATAAGATAAGATATTTAGTTAAATATTTTTAGAAGATTTTTTGGATTTTTAAGAATTTTCTGTAATTATTAAGGGCCATATACTTATATATATATATATATATATATATATATATATATATATATATATATATATGTTTTTAGTAGTTAAAAAAAATAGCCCGGCCCACACCCCAGCAAAGGGGGCGGGCCAAGCTGGGTTGTCCTCAATGCATTAATGCATTCGCCAGCACATAGGTTAATAAGAAAGAAAAAAAAAATATTTTTGATGTCACTGTAGCCTTGCTACAGTGACGGGGTTTTGGCCGAGCCAGAGGCTCGCGGCCATGGAAAAATCCTAAGTTTTAGGATTTGTATTCAAATCAAATCTTCACAAAAAATTTTAAATAAATTCCCAGGTGATCCTACCATGATTCTCTTCCAACTAAACCCAAAAATCAAACTTAAATCGGATTTAAACTTGGGAATTTAAATCAAATTCCTATTGATATCAAATTAGGATATATATGTGTATACCCGCCTTGTAACCTACATAACGAGACATTTCCCACAAATTTCTTCGACCCAAAGAATCCCCGAGGACCCTAGCACCCCCACGCTTCTATCCGATCACCTGCACGTCGGCGCCAACTGTCAAACAGCCGGGAAAGACCCAAACCGAACGGCAACAGAGAACGCTCTGTTTTCCCTCAACCGCGAGGTACCTCCCTTAACTACCACTTTTTCTTCACGGGTAGACGATAATTTTCAATTTTGAGAGTTGCGATGTAGAGCCTACGTCACCCTCTAGAAGAACCACTCATTAGTACGTAGAAGGATCATACCATTGAGTCGAAAATTCGACTCAAAAACTACGAAAAACCAACTGTTGCCGACAGTGGGAAGCAGCCCAACCACCCATGTTTACTGTCAAATTTTGATCAATCCTGAAGAGAGTTTCAAAAAACTTTTGAACAACATTTTAGCCAACATATAGAACTTCAAGTCTCTTCTTTTAGTTTAATTTTCCTTCCCCTGTATGTAAATATTTTTAAACCCAAAGTTTATGAAAAATCAGTTTTTAAAACATCAAAATTTTAGAATTTTCTCCGATACGACGTACGCCCCGACAAATCGGGCGACGTGGTCGCATGCTATATGCATCGAAAGGCGCGTATGGACGTTGCAGACGTGTAGGAACTGACAGAACTCAGTTTCGTCGCGTGTGCGCGACGAAATCAACGCATATCCGTCGAGATACCCCCGTATCGGCATTTTGCAAACTTGCCCATAACTTCGTGTACAGTCGTCGAATCCAGATGAAACTTGCACCAACAGGTCCAGATCGAAATTCTGGTCCTGCATGCCAAGTTTGGTTCGATTCTGAGAAGGTCGAATCGGAACCCATTTTTGGCGGGCCCGCGACCCACTCAAACGGGCGATTTTGTACACGGCTCATCGGAATCCAAAACTGGACATACCGTTGAGTTCCTCTCCTCCAACTGAAATGGTAGACATGTAGTTTGACGACTTTAGAGACCATAGATTTTGGCATGCGTTTCGGTGCAAAGCGGATCCAACGGCGGACATCGTTTTGACCAGAAATTACGATTTTGCCCCTGTTCCAGAATTTGATTTTTGGACAGGCATTTCCTAGGTATATCTTCTTCATCGAGATCATTTTTGATGTTTGTTTCAACGTCTGGAGTCATCTGTGGTTTGTGAGTTTTGGTGCTGACACTTGCTACTCTTGGATTTGCCCTTCTCGTACCGCAGGCAAGATACCTTGCCACCTTACTCTGTGATTATTATATTTCTTATTTTCAGTTGATATTTCATCATTTCTTATTTCTCGATATTTAAACTGTGCGTCCAAGTCACACTTGGGTGCAAGCGACTCTATCGGTCGTTTTCTTTTCTCGCTTTATTTATTCCTCTTGCATTGACTTAGTTTATTGACCACCCATTGATGTTGAGGTATTGATATATCTCATAACTTGTTGTATCACGTGATGTGAGTCACATGTAGGATACGTACTCGCGTAGTCGGTCGGCCACCGATACGTATGAGGCGTGCGACGGATAGGAGTAACTGCCAATAGATTGCATGCTAGTAGACTTGGCAGTTACTAGAGGTACATATGAGTCATGGATGTGACTCTAATAGGCATTGGGTGGGAAGAACAGTTCCTTAACGTATGGGTCATATATGCACTGTTCTGATTGCCGGTTATCTCCAGTGGGAGGTACGGTCCTACTAGCCGGTTATCTCCAGTGGGAGGTACGGTCCTGATTGTCGGTTATCTCCAGTGGGAGATACGGTCCTGATTCCTGATCTTCCTGATCTTGCCCATGCGTCAAAGGTTTGTTCTTATTGCATCATCACTGTAGACTGGTTAGGCACCTGATTGCATACATATTTCTTTCTTTATATTATATATCACAGTTATTATGGCATACTGTTTTCTTGTATCTTGTTACGTCCCTTTGAGGACCTGGTTATCTCTCCAGGATTAGACGACTTCCCACAGGAGTACGGAGCAGCTCTGGATCTAGCTTACATTGATACCGAGTCAGTTCCTACCGATTTCTAGTCTATTCTACATTTGAGACTTTAGTGGACATTATTTTTTTTCTTTTTATTCTGCGGAGGTTGGACTCCGATCTTGTGAGAATATTTTTCATAGCTGTTTGGAGTGAGCATGTTCACCTGGCTATCTTTTGATACTCTTATTTATTATTTGGACTCTATATTTTTCTGTGTTGAGCTGTGATGAGATTAGATTATGTTATTCTGGCCTGTGATTATTTTATTTACAGCTTATGTACATATATGAGGATTCCATATATTGGAGTATTCTTCGTATATGTGCAGCTGGCATGTTCACGTTCTTGGTCCTATGTATTATGGGACTGGAGCATTACACAAGCATCAGTTTATATTTCTTGAGCAGAAATATTGAAGTAAATATGTCATAGCATGGTATAGAATTTCTTTCAGTAAGGCATCATCTAAGCAACATTGAGTTAACACGTTGCGACATATTATAGAAATACTTTATGAAGGCATCGTTTAGCATACTTGGTGTTATCATTCAACAGGTTATGGCAATGATCTAAAAGGCAATGCATCAGCAAATTCGCATTTAATATGTTGAGCATGTTATAAAGTTTTTTACTTCTTAAAGGCAACAACACAACATTCTTTCATTTAGCATGTTAAGCAGGCAAGTTGAACCAATATATACAATGTCAAATTTTTTTGATTCTTACCAATAACCGACTTCTCATACCTGCATCAAATATAGGTTATCAGATATACTTATGCTGCATGCACAAAACATTCATTAGCATGCATCCTGACTACATGGTCACTGGTGTTGTTAAACCATATGGACTCTTTTCATTTTATTTCATTTCAAGATAATACGGTCAGCATAGTAGGTGGCAAGCCTCTATGCCACCCAGCCTTATCCGTGCTCCCATAGCACTCATCATTATTTCCTCCTAGGCCGAATCGGTCCCCAGGGCCCTAGGAACCATTCGAGGAAATTAAAACTCAAACCATGTATACAAGTTGTCCATAACCATGCGAATGCGTGTCCGACTCGATTGTGAACATAATCGCATGGTAAAATATATTAAAGAAGTAAAGGCAACAGTGCATCATTAGTCATATTCAATGACTTATTCATTTCATCATTATCATCATTTCATTTGGTGATCTCAACGATCCCAGCTTTATTATTTCTTATTCATTGTTTCATTACAACGTATCTCATATCGTTCCTTTCGATAAGGAACATAACATTCATTCGTTCTTTCATTGCTTATAAGGGACAGGCAATATTTCATATTCTTGCAACAGTTATACAGAGAGTACATGATTCTAGTATTTCATTCAGTTCATTGGTTCGATAGCATAGCCAGTTATTTTTTATTCTATCATTCATAAGGCATCTCATTATTCAAGTGTCTACTTGTTCCGACAGCGTTAAGCATAAGGGGCAATGTTATTAATTCATTCTCACGCCTCGAATCACAATAGCAGTTCAATGTGTTATACATTTCAATAATTCTCAGCATAGGCATCTCTATTATTCATCAACTAAAATATGGAAAATTTAGGGACAATTCATAGCATTTCAATACTTCATTTATTAAGCTTGAAGGAGTAAGGAGGAACAAGGACAGTTCCACTTACTTGTAATAAAGGGTCTTCCTGATCCGATCACACAAAATTCCACTAAGCGTAGCTCCACCAGCAAGCCACGCTCTAATACCCATTCCGTCTAGCCAGCTATGTTGAGACTGCATCAGTCTCAATTCTCCTGATTCCCAACTTAAGTTACGGTCCAATATTCTGATCCAATCCAATAAGCCAACCAAATGCCTCATGCGGCACGGGCATTGCAGCCTCCGCTGCTACTGGCTCCCTGAAAGTCCCGACCTCTCTTCAGTTTTAGCCCCAGGTCGTCCTCTGCCGCCATAGCTCCTGCTAAGATCTTCGCGAAAGAAGCATCCCTGTTACTCTTAGTCAATGACCGAACCTCTCTGATCAAACCTTTGCAGAACTTTTTCGCCTTCGTCTTCTCGCTCAGGTCCTCAATGAATCTGTCCAGCCGACAGAACTCTCCAGCAAATTCCCCGACTGTCTGGTTCCCTGAACCAGGCTCTCAAACTGTGCCTCTATGCCTCCAAGTGCTACGTCTAGAAAGAACTGCTCCTTGAACAGCGTCTTGAAGGCTGCCCAAGTCTGTCCCTCGGTTCCCACTCGGGGGTCTGTCTGGTACCAGGTGCGGGACAGGTCCTGCATCTGGCTGCCTGCCGCCTCTATCTGAAGTCGGACTGGTATTTTTTCTAGCCAAAATATCTCCTCAATGTGCTCTATCCAGTCATCCGCATAGTGGATGCCCTCTGTACCAAGAAAATCCCTCTAACGCATCTTCTGAAACTCTTGAATACCCGATGTCCTCTGATGGCACTGATATGTCTGTGCTGGCCCCTGGATGGTCACCATCTCCACTGTCGTCCGGACTAGCTGGTGAGCCTCATCTATACCCTGATGGAAGTCGGCAGTCTGACACTGCTGCTGCTGCTGATGGGACTCCGGAATTCTCTCCACAAAGGAAAACAAGTGTGTAGCGTCAACCAATCCTGCAGGTGGCTGCTGATGTTGCTGCTGAAACATCTCAGGAATGACTGGGATCGTCCTCCGAACAGGTGGAGGCATACCCCCAAGGGCTACAGTCGTTCCTGTCAGATCAGTTACAGAAGGTGCTACAGTCCCAGCATCCTGCTGTACTGGACGAGAGGTGGCAGACCCTTCTCTAGCGGCTATTGTACCAGAGCGATGTGATCGTGTCTCCACCATCCTGAAGACAGATCAAACAAGGAAGTCAATACTGAGCATGAATCGATATAATCAAAGAAGGACAGTTTATTTCAAAGAAGGCAAATCAGTACGATATATAGATGGCATGATTTTAAGCTGAATTTTTTCTAACTGTGATTGAGTACCTCTCCGTTTAAAATCTATCTCTCAATCCTATCGTAGGCTGTAGTGATACTCTAGTTCGAATACCACTACATAAACTCGACCTGCATGGGCCACCACAAAAAACATTTCACGACCTGCACCCAGTATAGGGGCACGAGAAGTGGGTACGTCCAGCCTACGCCGCAGTATCGGCGGTAGAACGCTATCCTAGGTTACAATCTAATCAACAACTCACGCAATTATATAATGTACTTGTCAAATCTCAACTCCGAACGGAGGACAAGTATAGATATAATGAAATCTCAATCACAGTCTAAGCACGATAGATAACATAAAAGTTTATAACTAAAAACTAAACAACAACAATTATAAACTACTAAATAATAATATCTCAAACAAACTCAAATACAAACTCATATCTCAAGTTATTATACTTCAAGTTCTAAAACATGAAAACTAAACCAAGTCTACTAGCTAGACTCCTGATCACTCCTGAGTGTCGGGGCCAAAGGTAGCTAAGCCATCTCCTGCTCCAAGGCAAGTAGGGTAAATATCCTCAGGGTAATCATCTGTAATATTTTCAACAGGTCCAGTCAGGACAAGAACGAGTATAATTTATCAAGAAATCCCAAGTAAATGACAGAAAACTATAAAGCAGTTATAGACAGTTGTATTGATGAATATGGCAGTTTGTACGAGTAATGATGTAGAGAAACAGTTAAGGTACAAGGAAAGTAAGGTAACTAAACAAGAGGAGAAGCATGACAATGAAAACTGTAAAAATAAGATCTAGCTGAACTAGAGTAACATATTGAGTCCAGACAGTACAATATAAGTCGAGTGTAATCCCAATGTGAGTCTAATACAAGAAGAGTCGAATGTGATTCCAGTACAGTATGAGTCAAATGTGATTCTAATCATTGTTCTAATAAGGTGATTCGAATAAGGTGATACGAATAAGGTGATGCGAATAATAATTCACATGATAATCTAACAATGATTCGAATAAATTCTCCAAGTGTGTTTTAAAATACCGAGATCGACATGTAAACGGCTGTAGGTAATACGGAACACCCCATACTGATCAGGTAAGGGATGGCTATCGTTTGAATATCATTCACAGAGGGGTGATTCGAATAAGGGGATATGTCTACATGTCTAATCAGTATTTTCCCGCCCAGTCTAATACAAATGAATCCATAATCTAACACATAAGACGAATACAAGTCCAACCAGCACTTGAAGATGCGAATAGGTGGTTCGAATAGTTCGAATAGTGATTCGAATAATAGAGGCTAGACGAGTAAGTATGTGTGTCATATACATAGATTCAGTAATAACAATACGTGTTTGTAACAAGAATCAAATAGAACTAACTAGAACTGAAGTACAGTAATTGACAAGTCAATGAAAAAACTATCAGAGAATGTACTCGCTTGATACTCTGAAAAGAGTAATATAATATCAAATGTCTGTACCGGAGCTACAATGTCCTAAATAGAGCAGTACAGGTTATAACGTGTTTAAAATAAGGTAAATGAAGTTTATGATGCAATCTACATGATTTCTAGGCCAATCTAGGTCAAAGTCAACTCTAAGTAAACCTGGTCAACTGTCTAGGTCAAACTAGGTCCAAGTCAAACTTGGTCAACTCTGGATCAACCCAAGTCAACTACACTAGTCAAACTAGGTCGATTGGTCACATTTAGACTCAATATTGATTTTTGATCAACTCTAGTCAATCCTGAACTATTGGGTCAAACCTTGGTCAACACTCTAGTCCATCGAGTCTCACTAGGCCTAACCCAAACCTATACTAGCAATCTAGCACATGTACAAGCCAAACTAGGCTATCAAGCCAACAATACATAATTCTATATAAATATGTACATATTCACAATAGGCATATACCTACCTTAGAAACCATAGGCCATGTGCCATAGGCTATAGGCCATGTGCCATAGGCCGTAGGCCATGTGGTTTACTATACACATTTCACACATATTGTATATACATTATATTAATATAATATCACACATATACACCACATAATTATATAGACAAAACATATATATATATATATATATATATATATATATATATATATATATATATTATATATGGGCTATCAACATATATGTACATATAGAGAGAGCCATGTGTGTAGGTGTAGTGAAATGAACATGAGTGTGTGTCTATGTATATTCAGGATTAGGCCTAGGGAGTGTGTGTATGTGGTTAACATGTGTGTGATTCTCAAATAGAAATTAGTATGTGTGTGTGATAGATTTTAGGCTAGTGTATAAATTAATGTGTGTGTAGGTGGTAGATGTGAGGGTGTCCATGTGTATGACAGTGTGTAAATAGGAAGGCAGTGATGTGTATGTGTCATGCCAATAGATTGAAAATAGGGTATCTCAGGAAATTGGGATTAATGCAATGTGTTAGGGTGTGTGAATAGTAATAGGAACTGTAGGGTGTAGTTTCTGTGTTCTCAGGATTTCCAAATCAGTCCATGTGTGTGTGTGATACTAACAGGAAGGGTGTGTGATAGAGGACAGTAGTTAGGTTGTGTGTCAACTCAGTTAACAAACTAACTTGTGTGTGGCACTTGACTTCACTAACCACTCACTCATGAATTATATCGAGACACACACACCACACTACACATACAAAACCAAACTTAACCTACATGAATCTCTCCTCCCTGAACTAACATTCTTAGCACATATCCTTTTCAGGTTTCTACTAAAGAAATCTCAGAAAATTGGTGCAACCAAGGATATGGCAATGGCAGTTCCTACATTCAATTCCCAAACACATTTTGAAACCCAATATCTTGATAACATCGATCAAATCATGAACCAACCTTAAGGTAACCTATTACACATGTAGAGGAGTTAATCTGGTAATTTAATCATAGGGAAAAATGGTTTGAAATACTTAAATTAAGGAAACAGAACTGTGTGCACACATTAGTGTTCTCAGGTCATTAAGCAAAATGACTGTTCAGTGTAACAGTCCTAGCAATCCTAATCTCTTTGAAAACCCAAATTCTCAATCACGAACCATAAACTAACATTCCAGCAATCTAATACACATATATAGGAATTAATATGGTAATTTAAAACATGGAAAAATGGTTGGAAACATATTTTAAATTCAGAAATTGAAAATAGGAACACAGTGTATCAGTAATTGGCTCGGTGCACACATGTACGTGTCATAGGGATACATTTATGTCTAGAAAATAGGACACGAGGTGTCCAAAACTTAAAAACGTAAGTATCAGACAGTATGCACAGACTGGCCTCGTACAGTGAGGACGCAGCCTCGTGCACACGACACCGGGCACGGCACGACTCGTGTTCGTGCCCACATGTTCGCTGAGGATAGGAGAACATGTCTACGTGTCTGTATCGTGCCCACATGACGTGTGTCGTGCGTACGAGACGCATATCAGACGCGATTCTCGTGCGCGCTCGTGTCAGGCTACGACCAGTACAAGAGTGAAAACTCCCAAACCACTAAACCAAATCGTATGAGACTTTGGGGGCATGTTTTTAGACATTACCCCCAGGTGTCCACCAATTTTGGTGTCCAACCCTGTCGTGTCGTGTCGGATATAGACGTGTGGCAGCATGACACTGCATGGGGGCCTCGTGCTACGGATCGTATCCAAATTTGGACACAAAAATGAACCTAAATCATCCTCAGTCACATACATACCTAATCTAGATATGATTAGCTACCCAAATATATAATTTGTTTTGAAAACCAAGAACAAAAAGTTCTTAGAGGCATTTCGTCGAACACCCAATTAAATACACTGATATGTGTCCGATACGGACATGATTTCCTACCAAACTTGGGCTACACCTAGGAGAACCCTAAATG
Organism: Iris pallida; assembly: GCA_029216955.1. Lineage (NCBI taxonomy): Eukaryota > Viridiplantae > Streptophyta > Magnoliopsida > Asparagales > Iridaceae > Iris > Iris pallida. Next base: position 14,966,182 of record JANAVB010018998.1, read on the forward strand.
AATGCATCTATGGGAAGAAATCAGAAATTTATTAGGGTTTGTAGGATTTTACCTATTGAGTGTTCAAACTCAATGTAAAGGGCCTCGATTTGACGTCTTCCTCGATTTGCTACGGTTCAAACGTCCTCCAACCTTGCTAGCAAGCACCCACAAGTCATCTCTAATGTTGGGGATGATGATGCAATTGATTTGACTCAATTTGGGCTCAATTTGGATTAATTGGGAGAAGTTTAGGGAAGAACAAAGTATGGTTCTTTCTAGGTATTAAAAAGAGGCAATGGTTCTTAAGTAGGATACTTATAGGATGGGGGGCTTGTATGGCTGCCACATTAGTGAATTAGGGTTAGGGTTAGATGTAGATGAGTGGCTAGGGCTTGTCCACCCAATTCCGAGCCTTCCTATTGGTTCAAGGCCTTCTTTTTCACAAATATCCTAAGAAAAATATCCTATTATAATAATATCTGGATATTAATAACCTTGGCACTTAGTAGGAATATTCTAACCTTGATTCTAACCTCAAGCTTAATCTAGGTTAGGTTAACTCCTAGGTTAAGGCTTAACTAAAGGATTAGCATAATATTTAATTAATATAAATTATAATTTCACAAAATTATCAAAATGACCAAAATATCCCTAGGCTAAAAAGTAGTAATATGGCATTCTAATTACATGACTAGGCTTCCTTGGTCATGGTTAATCTCTAGGCTTAGCAAAACTAGGGTTTAACTAGTTAACCATCCAAATCACAATTCAATATTTTAAATAGTTTTAGATTGATTAAAGATTACCAAAAATCACCAAAAATCATAATATAATTTAAATATCATTATTAAATGATTATAATTATAAAATTTCAAAATTACCTTTATTTCTGAAAACTGGTTGTTACACCACCATCATCAAGAAGAGAAGGAAAATAAAACCCTAAACCTAAACTCACCTCCGCTCGCCGTCGGCGCCCTTCACTGCTTGCACGCACCCTCCGCCGTCGGGAGACCTCCGCCCCCTTCCTCTTTTCCGACTTCCTTCTCCCACTCTTCCTTTTTCTCCACCCGGCACTGCACCCACCGCCGCCACCGCGACCGGCCTCCACCCATACCGCCGTCGCCCACCTCCGAAAACCCCTCTCTGACCGACCGGCCGTATCCGTGAGCGCCGCCTCCGCTCGCGCTACCAACTCCACCGTTCCCATCCCGCGTGACCAGACTGCGGCTTCTCTTTCCTCTCCGCCACCGCGTCCCTCAGCCGAGCCGTTCATCTCTCTCTCCCACTTCTCTCGTCTCTCCCTCTTTCCCTCTTCCTCACTCTTTCCCTTCTTCTGCTTATTCCTTATTCTTTTTCTTTCAATCTCTCTCCTCCCTATGGTTCCCTTGTTCTCTTTAGGAGGAGTAAAGCAGCCGATTTACTTTTATTTTTAATTTTTTCTTTCTTAGCTTTTGTGTTTCATTTGATTATTATTATTATTATTATTATTATTATTATTATTATTATTATTATTATTATTTACTACTGCTATTATAATTAGTTTAAAACCATTCATATATTTGTTACAATATTAAGATTTCAAATCTAGTTTGATTCTAAACCTAAAATATATGATCATATATACTTTGGATATGGTGAATGTTTTACCTAAACTATTTTTTTACATTATTTTTCTATATATATATATATATATATATATATATATATATATATATATTTATCTTGACTAGTAAATAGTGTTTTAAATATTTTATAAATATTTCTCGATTAAGTTAATTAAAATTTTTTTGACTAAATATAGAATATTGTTTCCCTACCTAAAATAGTATTTCGACAAACTTAGAGTTTTAGTATAAGAACTATGTTATTATTTATCTAAGATTTATTTTACAAATAGAATATAGTTTTCAAATATCATATAATTTATATAAAAATAATATATATTATGTTTCCTTCTATTATCCTCTTCTTCATGGTTAAATCCTATTACTCCTATACTCTCGCCAATTCTAAACTACCCTACGTCGACCCAAACTAATTTGACCCATTTGGACCCAATGGAACTGTCTGTGCCGCCATCAGAGGTCACCTTGTATAGTTGTTACACCGAAGTCGCAGTTCGTGCCACCTTGATCATTGTAGTGCACCAGGCGTCCTACCAGACATTACACCTTGTCTTTACTGTTTAATTTTCTTACTCAATATCATGCATGTTTTATTTCTTATAAGTTATTCTTTCAAAACCATATGTAGTTGCAAATTACTATACTTAGTTTTCTTTATGCATTTGGCCTAGAGTTAAGGGACCACCTTTGTTTGTGCCGCATTCATTGGCCCGACACCTGTGTGCCACGATGTCACGTGTCTCATATATATTCGGACTTGCGTACCGATCGTACATCGGTATGTACAGGACGAGCGTTAGGATATAACTGCTAATATAATTGCCTAGAAGATAGCGGTTATTAGAAATATCGTGGTATAGATTCAGCACGAGTAGTACATGGGGAGGAGGAAGACAGTTATTAGACACAGGGGCTTTCACACATTTACTTTTCTCTAGCTGCCATTAGTGACTCAGCCGAGAGCTTGTGTGTGTACATTTATTTACTTTTCTCTAGATGCTACTAGGGCCTCGATTGAAACACTAATGTGCCGTGCATTTACTTTCCTCTAGTTGCCATTAGTAACTCACCCGAGACTAGTGTGTCGTGCATTATTTATTTTCCTCTAGATGCCAGTAGTACTTCGGTTGAAACGCTAATGCACCGTATTTCTAGTCTCGGGAGTCCTTGTGTAGAACGTTGTCTTCAAAGTGCATTTTCACATAGAATGGTTAAGGACCTTTATCTGTTTAGTCATATATACTTTCCTGTTGAGCTTTTATTATTCAGTTTAGGGCATGATCTTATGTGTCTTGTTACATCCCTCTAAGGACCTGGTTATCTCGCCAGGTGTGTGCTCTTATTTTTTGCAGGTGTTCTAGCCGTGACCATGATCGTCTCTACTTCTTCGAGGATGATTGTACTTGGATCATCTTCGCTTCGCTCGCCAAACTCTTTCTTTTGTGATGTATTTCTTTTCATAGTTGGTAGTAGATTTGTCTCCGCCCAACTACATGTACCAAATGATAATTTTATAGTTGATTATATGATATCTTTTATTCTTTTATTTTATGTGGATGAGATTAGTCATGGTTCTACTGTATTTTACAGCTTACGTATATTTATTATACGGCTGGCATGTCTACGTTCCTAGTACTACGTATTTTAGGACTGGGGCGTTACATGTTTTTGTGGTGGCCCATGCAGGTCAAGATAAATTGTTTGGTTACTTTACCGTACCAAGCAAGCCTGCGTATAGGATTAGAGTCTAGGATCTCATCAACATACTTGACCTATTTTCTCGATTCCATATTCGAACTACCATTCGACTCATAGATTGTATCTTGCTTGATTCCTTCTATCATAATTCTTATATTTCTTTCGTGCTTGCTGGAGGTTAGACAGGTGATCCCTACTAGTTGGACATGTTTCTTTTGTCCCAAAATACCATTAGTTTAATTCTTTTAAGTTGGGTAGAATGCCTTGTGACCAAGCAATCCTTTGTCCTTGTGACCTATATTAGTAAGTTCACTTAGATTCTAGAATTTAGAGGATCCTAACCCATCCAGTCAACCAAGGACTTGGACAAGAAGACTGTAGGACGACTGTATAGAGACCAACATAGGATATAACTTAGAGTCTTAAGAGTTTGAACTAATTCCACTTTAATTCAATCTTAATCACATGTGCCTATATTTTTTTACTATCTAGACTAATGATGCTAATGTAACCTAGTTTTTTGCATGCTCAATTCTTTATCAAGCTTGTTCATGACATATGTTATTGGAGGCCTCCACTAACGTACTGTCTACTCAGAACCGGTGCATGATGGTCTGATCAACCTAGTGTACTTTGGTTCGCTTTTATCTATCGTTCTACGTGGATAGGGACATAATTAAACTTGACCTTTAGAATCCCATCCACGACTGCCATGATAATTCCTTTGAAATTATTCTGTCGCCTTTGAACTACGTATTCGTATTCGATAACATCTCCTTCGAACTCTATATTGCTTTCGCCTTCACCTATTTTAGAAGGATGAATGCGTTGTGCTAGAAATTCCTCTAGCTATCCTATCACCTATGACCATTGTCACTCGATGTTGCTATACCTTCATCCTAAACTGCTCGTTCTTTTCCTCGGCCCTATATTTACTATCACGACCTCCTAATCACTTAAATTAGGAGTGAATCTAATCGTTCTCCTAATCGTGCCCTCAACCTACTCCCAAGAAATCATATCTTAAAGGTCTCTAAGTTATTCCTCTTGATACCGTAGTATTCCTTATCGCATGTTAACTTGATTAAACGTTAACCATAATCATTTTTTCTTCTGGCGTTAGTTAGCCATATCCATGAATTATTTTTGACATTATTTAAAATCGCGATTTTCTAATGCGTGTTTGTATTGAACGTTGTTTCTTTGCCTCGTCCAGTGACTTGATCGTATTCATTACCGATATACCCATGTGACCTCCTCACCCACCCCTATTATTCTTAATTTCAAGGACAAATTTTTTTAAGTTGGGTAGGATGTAAAACCCCTAAATTTCTACTATTTTTTTTAAAATTTGTTACTGATTATTATTTTGTATTTGTATGTCGTACAGTTGCATTGTACGTCGTGCGCAAAATTTTGTTTTTCGAAATTGCTCGACGAGTGCGAATATGTGCGAGCGTATATATTTTTACAAAAAATATTTTTCTATTTTTATCGTTTCAAAATAATATATATAATAATTATTCTTGCTATCGTGCCAAAATTTTCTAAGTTTTGTTATTTTTAATTATAAAAACCTTTCATTTATAACGGTTATTACTAATAAATTATTGTTATAAAAAATATAGCAAACATATATTTTATTTCAATATAATATAGTTAACTTGTTTATTTTTCTTGAAGGTATATAAATTCCGTCGCACTAGTGGCAAATTTTATATATTTATTTATGCCGATTTCTAAAATAATATTTACATAGATATTTTGTGCTAGTCACATACGAGATACATGATATTTAATTCATGTATATGTTTGAAAATTTCAAAATTATTTTATTATTTATCTTAATTATTAAAAAGGTATTTTAAAGATATTTTCTATTAATATCCAAATATTTATTATAATTTTTGAAATTATTTAATATTGATTATTTTATTATTTATAAGAGATAATTTGGAAGTTTGTTGATTTAATATTTAATTAGTTATGGTAATTTAAATTAAGATTCAATTATTTAATTTAGCTAAATTTTCTACGTATAAAATCTATTTGGATTTGGATTGAATTTGAATTTAGATTTGATTTTATGGATTTAAATTTAATAATTGAATTATCTAATTGGGTTTAAATAA
>JANAVB010018998.1:14976621-15038336 GCA_029216955.1 Iris pallida
AAGTTGTTACAAATCATATAAGGAAGGAATTCGTGAAAACAGAATCAAAAATTGATACTTTTCAGTTCTAAGTGACATTTTGCGGAACACGTGCAACGTGAGACCGATATGTGTTCGATACCGCTATCAAACGAAACCAAACTCCTACCAAACTTTATACACAGATCAAGGGTGCCTATATGGATGCAATAATGAAGAAAATTTAGGAGAAACAAAGGTAGATCGGGATATACCTATTGAGAGTCGGAATATCAATAAAAGGAATTCCAAGCGCTTTGTCGGCCAATTTCTCCTGAGCAAATGCCTCCTCCTTCTTGCTAGCAGTACTCCAGAAAGCCCTCCTCTTTCCAACGAGTGCAACGAAATTTGTTTGAGGTAAAACAGACTCCGGATGAGAAATCTAGGGTTTTGGGAGGAAAGAAAATTAGGGTTTGCTCAATGGAGGCTAATGTTTTACAAATAAGAGAGGGGGCTGCTAGTGGCTGGCCAAGGTAGGGGGTGTTAGGGTTAGTGTTTGCACATGGGCCAAGCACTCCATGAGTTTCTAAAAGGCCCATGTCAAAAAGGGTTAAAAAGGCCTATGTAAAAATGACTTTAAATCATTAATTCATAGCAAAAAATGGAATGAATTCTGAAATTAATTCTATAGGTCAACAAATAATTCTAATTATCATATTAGGCTCTTAAAGAAGGGTGACTAAGGTCAAACCACCTTATGCTACTCAAACACATATCAAGCTACAAAACATCATATTAATTAATAAATTAATAAAAAAATTCAAATAAATACATAATGACTAAAATACCCCTAAATTAAAAATGTGGTGGTTACATATGCCCTTGCAGGTAAGTCTCCAGAGTAGAAAATATGGTCTAGCATTTGAGACTGTCTCACCGAGAAGCAATGGCACATGGATGCTAAGCTGAAGCCGATGGTATTAAGAGCGTTGTCAGTGGGTAGCTTCATATGAAACGCTCTCCACATCAGAAAGGACCATTTTTTAGGAATACAAGGCTGCCAGAAAGAACCAATTACGAGGGAAGGCACCCCACTGCCGCGAACAACACTTCGGCTGATGCAACCGAGAAGGATCCGTTGGCCAAAATAGACTACTACAGAATGTCAGGATCCGTTCTGATCTTCAATCCTGCATCGAGAAGCAGAGCAACAGCTTCTTCCCTAACCCATTCTCGAACCCTTTCCCAATTCCAGTCGCCCCAGGGATCCCATATATCCCTAATCATACAGTGGGTGGGGGTGGCCGGTAACTTAGGAAGGAGATTATCCTCGGACCAACATTCGTAGAATAAAGATAATTTGCCTGAGCCTAATTGAAGGCGGATCAGGGGATCAGCTATATACTCTGACCGTACAGGATGCGCCGCTACAATGCAGAGGATTTACAGTTGAATTCAGCTGTGGACGGATGAATGTGCTTGAAATATCTGGCATTCATGAACCGCGCCCAGAGATTGTGGCTCAATCGGAGCTTCCACCACAGCTTTACTCAGCAAGCATCAACGACGTACGACAGCCGATAAAAACTAAGACCAGCTCGCTCATCAGTGGGTCTGGCCATGGTGTCCCAACTAGCCCAATGTTGCTTGTCCAAACTGTCGCAGTGGCCCTAGAAGAAGTTGGCGAAGAGGTTTTCAATAGATGTGAGAACCTTCTTAGTGGGGAGCAGGCGGCTAAGGTGTATATGGGGATAGAGGAGAGGACATGTTGAATCAGAATCATCTTCCCGCCAGACAATGATGTAGCATTGTGCCACTATTCAAGTTTTTTTTCCCAAATTTTGCCCACCAGCCCTTCGAAGTTGTCTGTGTTGCATCTGACGTATACTAAGGGCTACCCAAGGTAGTTGAGAGGTGGGTACGCCACAGAAAAGGAAGTGATGTTGGTAAGAGTGGTCTCTATTGGTCTTGTGGTGGACGTAGATGACACTCTTTCTGGAGTTGACGCGCTGTCCAGAGCATTTGTCACATCTCTGTATCATGTTGTGAACTACCTCCACATACCCAATGTCCCTAGAAGAGAAAATAAGGATGTCATCGACATATGCCAGCTGGATGATGATCGAGCAACCGCTAGTAGAGTGAAAGTGCTTGAAGTTCGGGGAGCCCACCATTTTATTCAGATTTCTGCTCAGGGCTTCCGCGACGATGATGAAGATAGTGGCAGATAAAGGATCACCTTGTCTGACACCGCGATTAGATTTGGAGAAGCCTTCAGCTTGGACGTTAATAACCGTAGAGAATCAAAAATTACTAATCAATCTCCATACGATGTTGATCTAGGTTTTCGAAAACCCGAAGGCCCTGAAAATCCAAGTCATGAATTCCCAGTCTAGTCTGTCGTACGCCTTCTCCATGTCCAGTTTGATAGCAATGTTCCCACCCCTAGCTGGTAGTTTCATGCATGTGATCATTTCCTGGTCCAATAGAATGTTGTCTAAGATGTTTTGGCCATGAATAAATCTACTCTGCTCTTCAGAAATAATTTTGGGGAGGATCCCGGACATGTGGTTGGCAATAATCTTGGAGATAATTTTGTTAGTGAAGGTGCACAAGCTTATAGGGTGGAAGTCTTTAAAGGTCTCCGGGTTTTCCTGTTTGGGAATAAGAATCAGGTTAGCATAGGATATTGATCTGGGGTACTTGGCTCCTTGGAAAAAAGCGATGACTGCCTCGTGGATATCCGACTTGATGATGTCCCAGCATGTTCTGAAGAAAACACTGGTGAATCCGTTAGGTCTAGGGGCGCTGTGCTCGTCTAGATCCCAAACTGTGTCTTTAACTTCACATTCAGAAGGGATGAGCTCCAGCTGGATGTTGTCTCTGTCATCAATCAGGCGGGGGATCTCCGCAAGAAATTCTTCGTCCCTAGTAATGGCCTCTTTGGTGAATAACTGGGAATAAAAATTAGCAGCCGCCAATTGGATATCCCGTTGATCTTTGATAACGTGACCGTTCTCATCAGCGATCTGGTGGAGGTGGAGCTGCTGTCTGCGTCCTTTGACACAGGAGAAGAAATAGCTAGAGTTTTTATCTCCCTCATCGTCGCAGGTCAGTTTAGCTTTCTGGTTCCAGAATTCAGTCTCAACTTTCAGGCAAAATTTTAGCAGAGCTCTGGTAAGGTTCAGGGAGGCATGGGCGGCTGGAGATCTGTCGATGGCGAAGAGAGCTTCTGCACAGGTAACATCATCCTCCGCTATGCGAACAGCCTGGAAGATGTCCCCGAAGGCTTCTTTGCTCCAAAAAATGAGAGATTTCCTGGTAGCTTTGAGTTTGTTCGCGACACGGATAAGGGGGTCAAGGGTGTCAACACTGCTCCAAACGGTAGCAACGATGTTCCTGAACTGGGGGTGGTGGCTCCAGAAGTTGAGGAAGCGGAAGCTTTTCTTGATCTAGTTGGATTTGCTGCTAATTTCTTTGCGAAGAGGAGAGTGATCTGACTCGATGTTATTGAGGTGCAAAAGATTGGAAATGATCTCCAAATCTGACTACTTTGAGTTGATGAGGGCATGGTCAAGACGAGAGTATTGCCTTTGAGCACCTTCTTGAATGTTGCATCGGGTGAAGGTGCTTCTATTGAACTAAGTGAAGATAGGTGAGTGCTAAAGATGGAGCTGTTGAAGTCGTGAATGGCTGATGGAGGAGGGGGTCGACCTCCCAACTTCTCCTTTCTGCAGGTGATAACATTGAAATTGCCAACACGGAGATAGGAAAGATTGCTGTGGTTAAGGTGGGTGTTCATCAGTTTGTCCCATAGCTGTCTACGTTTTAGGATGTCGTAACTACCATGAACTGTAGACAAGAGGGAGCGAGAATGGAGCATGGGATGTTTCACCCAGCATGAGAGGGCCTGTCTAGAGTCATGGATGATGCCGCTCTTTACGCCAGCCACGAATATGATCTAAATATCATAACAGCCGACGATAGCCAAGGCAAAGCCTAATTGTAACTAGATGGACTTGAGTTAGTTTTGGGGGATTTTAGGTTCAATAATCACAAGGATGTCGATTCTGTGAATTTTCTTGAGACTGCATAATCTTCTCAAGGTTTGTTTATTGGAAAGGACCCTAACATTTCAAGATCGAATGTTAAGCGTTGAGATTGTTTGGTGGGAGGTTTGTTGAGTTTTGCGGCTGACCTAGTGGTCCTGGCCGTGATCTATATGACACTTCCTTTGTTGGCTTTATTCGTGGTGGGTGTTTCCTTTCTGTCCACCTTTATAATTTTGTCTATCTCCTTGTTTGGGTGCATGTAGACTTCTCCGACTATTTCAACTATGGCTCCGAAGTAGCTATTTGTGTCGGTGATTCCAATGTTTAAGGCTTGCTGCATCCTGGCAACTGGTGCATCGCCAATGTTGGCCAAGGCATCCGCATGAATGCTGGCGACTTCATGGAAAGTAGTGGGGGTAACTGTGTCGGAGGGTTGGGTGTCCTCTTTGTCCGTTGAAGCCATATAGATCTCCGATGTTAAAGACTCTGCGGCAGTACCTGCTTCCCTTTTTGTGTCGCTGCTGTTTCCTGTGTCCTCTTCTCTGGGTTCTTCAGTGCCTTGAAGGTCATCTGTGGGCTCTGACGCAGGTAAATCAAATTTGTTGGCGAGGTTGATGTCTGATGAAAAGTATGGAATAATTGCTTTTCCCTAGAAAACTTGTTCTTAGGGTTAGGAGTTACCGGTGCTGGGTTCAAACCGGATGTAGGAGTTGGGTAAAGATAGGAAGAGTGATTGCTAGGGTTTTCTGGGCGTTTGAGTGGGTGCCACCTTTCGGATCACTCTCTTCTTCAGTTCTAGATGAGCATGGAAGCAATACGCAGTGGAGTGGCCTCACATGTAATAGTGTTTGCAGAATATGATATTGTTATCATATATAATTTGTTTGGTGTGTGTCTTATTGTCGAGCGAGATCTGGATGTGGTTGGGGAGATCGTTCGATAAGTCAAGTTCCATGCATATTTTGGCATAATTTTCCTTAGAGAGGTTGCGAGTTTCTTCCACCGATGCCACAAACGTCCCGAACGAGTTGGCTATCCTCCTTAGAGCTGCGGCGGCAAAACAAATTAGGGGAAGGTTCGGAAGGGTAACTGTAGTGCCCCGTCCCGCTTAGTCAATCGAAGGAATCAAAATGCCGACGGCATTCGGAATTAGCCTCGCAACGGCTTTCTCGAAAACACGCTCAGGTGGGTGGCTTCGGTGAACTTGCCTCATCTTGGCCTTCACACTAATAAAACGAAAGTTTTCAAATGCACAAGTAGGCTTGATAATAAAAGAGATGCATCCACTTAGCTAAGGGAATAATCTCAACTTGGGTCGGACTGAGATAAAACATGGAAAGGTCCTACGGTCGGCTTAGAAGTTTGCTCAGCGTGCTTTCAAAATGACACTCGGTCTTTCGTCCTATAGCTTAGGAGAAGGAAGTTGGTCTAAGTTGCTAAGTTGCCACAATGCTAGAATTAGCCTAAGTTATAGGCGTCGCCCACGTAAATGCTTGATAAAGCATGCACGGTCCTATCGTACAGGGCTTGGCATTGCTTTGCTCGTCCCACAGGTTAAGTTACAGTGCACATTACAGAGCACAGCTTGTGGCATAAGTCTAGGCACCCAAATAACTTGGTTGTTCAAGTTGAACCCGTGCATAGCACGTTCCCTCGATGCAAGGCTTCGCATAGCCTTTGCTAGTCAAGTCATTGCATGAATAAGTTAGACAAGAGTTTGGCTGGGCTATCGAAGTCATAGCAAGCACTGTCCCCTATTGTCTGCGGTTGTCAAGTCATATAGTCCTACGAGAACAAGGCTCGTCATATAAAGTATGTGACTTGAGTGATAGTGTTGTCTAGAGAATAAGTCAGTCTAAGGTACGAGCCACGGTTGGTTTAGTGAAAAGCATGCCACGGACAAGGGAAGTACATGAGATCGGTCCTTCTATTTGGGATTCTCGATAAAGAACCATACGAGATCGGTCCCGGTACTTGAGAGTCTCGATAAGGAAGCACACGAGATCGGTTCCACTACTTGGGAGTCTCGATAAAGAAGTACATAAGATCGATCCGCTACTTGGGAGTATCGATAAGGAAGTTCACGAGATCGGTCCTGCTACTTAGGAGTCTCGATAAGGAAGCACACGAGATCGGTCCCGCAACTTGGGAGTCTCGATAAAGAAGTTTACGAGATCGGTCCCGCTACTTGGGAGTCTCGATAAGGAAGTCCACGCAACTGGTTGTCGCCAAGATCGGTCCCGCTACTTGGGAGTCTCGATAGAAAGTTGGATAGCATGGTCATGATTAAGGAAGGACTTGGTAGATCGAGTTGAGTCTTGCATAGTCATTAGATAACTTATGCACAAGGTGAATTCCTCGAACAATCCCAGGACGCTGGGTTCATGTCGGCCTAGGAGGAATTGCAGATATTGTACGACCTTCATCGACGGTACGACTCGATTGAAGTGAACCGTTACAATATAGGCTACGGGTCATTCGGTAGGAGCTCGTACCTCGCACGCGAATGGTCACCGTATGCAAAGATCCAGTATAGTTTGACATTGCTAGTGACCAGTCATATAGTTGTGTCGGCATAAGAGCGGCTATCCGCATGTATGCTTTTGGATTGCGTCGAGTACTAGCAAGTTACGAGTTGGGTTAACAAGGCGTAATTATAGCAAGCGCTAACCTTGAATCGGCATGGGCTTGGTGTGCACGGTTGCAACACCATTTTGGAGCCTAAGATTTGGCTATAGCAAGGACACGTGCTTCGGCAAGAATATAGCGTCGTCATCGAGTCGTCTCGGGTTAAGTCAGAAAGGGCCGTAAGGCATGTTGGTTAAGTCTGGTTGATACTTACGAGGTACGACCTCGATCTTAAGGTACGATCAAAGTCTATTGGCACGACCAGCACGAGTCATCCCCTTGACGTCATTGGTACGAGAATGGTGTAGAGGCACATAAAAATAAATGAAAGTCTTGGTACGACTGAGTTTGCATAAGTTTTTACTTGGTGAGGCATTGCCTCGAATATGTATTGAAGTCACGAATAGAGTATAGCACGACCCTGTCGTTGCATTGCCAAGTTTAGGCCAAGACGTCTCTGTCCTAAAATTGATCCTAAGGCAAGACTAGAAAGATAATAAAAAAGGGAATTAAGCTGCACAAAGTAAATGAACATGTCAGTTTTATATGGGTAGGCGAGGAGCTCACTCCACCAGTACAGTTGAGTACTAACACCCACACAATTTTTATGTACAGGCACAGGTAGAAGCCCGATGGCGGTCAGCTCGCTTGGATGTGTCGAGGCATGGAGTTCCTTGGCGTTTTAAGACATGCGGACACATGCGTCTGGGCATTACCTATTACCTATGATTTACCTACATCACCTATGTACAAGTACCTACACATTCAACCCTTCAGAAATACAGGTGATACCCCTAACTCTAGTAACACATGATACTACCTATCAACTACTCTGATACACAGATACCTAATGCACTGGTTAGGGCACATGTATCATTCAACTACACTAACCTTCACATGACACATACACCCATACCTTTCTACCTTCACTACCATACTCTACTAGCCCATATCACACTATTACCCAATACCAATCATACCCACATATATGTAACAGTCCCTCACTGCACATAGTTGAACACTACATCTGCTTGATTGCATAAATGTTACCTTTTCTCCTCTGTAGCAACTGCTATTGACTGTAGCTCAGAATTAAGGGTCTACTGCACATCTAGGTACAGCAACTGATGTTGTTTCCTCCAACTGCAGCTACTATTGCCTACCTACATCTCTAATGCAAGCTGCACACTTCCCTTTCTTGTGCAGCGCACTACATAGGCAACTAAGTTGCTGCCTGCTGCTACTCTTACTACACTGCTATTTCTGTTCTCCTCTTCTTCCTACAGCTACTGCCTCCCACTAAACCAAAAAAGCCATTTTGTAATGGAAAAAATTTGTTCCAAATTTTTTTAGGAACGCCTCTAATCCGTGCCTATTTCTAGGCTGCCAAATTTTCTGGAACGGAAAAAAACGTTCCAAACAACGTTTATTAATTGGAATGGTTTAAATGTGCCTTCCACAATGCTTTTATTTTGTTCCAGAACCTAGGTATGGAAAATAAGCATTCCAGATTAAAAAAATGCATGGTGTTCCTAATTTGTCATTTTGGTGTAGTATCCTGCTGCTGTTTGCTTCTTCTACTGCTGTTGTCTAATTCTTCTACTGTTTTGCACATGCCCCTATTGTTACTACATTTGCATATACTTCCTACATGTTTCAACTGCCTGTACATTCCTTCTATCTTGCTGCACAGACACACTCCCTAGCACTAACACATGTGCACATGTTGCACCACATTGCACACATGTACACCCGTATCTCATTCTACTCACCACACTACACCATCCCATAAATAAATCTATGTATACACACACACACACACACACACACACACACACACACACAGAGATATATATATAACCAACCAAGGATTTTATTCATATATAAAAGACGCAAAATGCGGAAGCCTTTACAAGTAAGCACAAATCCGAAAAGGGAAAGGAGCGGGGAAACAAACACCCGCTTGGAGGCCTAGCGCCTCAACAAAATATCAAATTCTGCTGGTCAGGAGGTTCCAGAAGCCCTCCTTGACATGCTTGCAATGTTTGTTGAACTTGTGAATCTGTCTGTTAACCTCAAAAGTCAGTTGAGCATGGCTGTACTGGTGCAGTTCGTATATGTATTTGTTGTAATTCTTTTAAATTTCCCACGTGATGGCAGCAGTGACGATCTGGTGGCCGTGAGAGGCTTTTCTATAGGTGGCTAAGAGATCATTGAAGCCCCCTTCGACCGGGCCCGAAAGGCATGAGGTGGAGAATTTGACCCACATTACGGAAGCCAGGTCTTTCGATGATAGAATGTGGTCAGCGATTTCAGTTTGGCAGTCCGAGCAGCAATGACACACAGATGCTAAACTGAAGCCTAAGGTGGCGATGGCATCGTCGGTAGGAAGGTTCTTGTGAAAGCTCTCCAGAGCAAAATGGACCATTTGTTAAGGATGTAAGGCTGCCAGAATAATCCGATGACTGGAGGAGGCAGGTTGGGCCAGCGAGCCGCTCGCCTCGTCGATGCTAGGGAAAAGACGCCATTAGCCATTAGAGACCACCGAAGAGAGTCTGGTTCTGACCCAACCGTCGTACCGGAGACAGCTAAGACTTCGGCAGCCTCATCTCCGAGCCACGAACGCACTCTCTCCTCCAGTTCCAGACCCCTTTGGAAGCCCACTGGTCTCTAATAATGCTGGTGTGGGGAGCAATCGAATAGAGAAGCAGAAGGGCATCTCCTGTCCACCGTTCGAAAAAAAGACGATTCGCCCGAACCCAGCCGAAGACGAATCAATAGTTCGGCAAGCCATCGGCCGATCAAGATGCGGCGCCAAGAAGTAGATGATCTGCCCTTGTGGGAGGCGACTATGTGGTGAGAGTTCTTAAAGTATTTGGCCTTTATGAATCGAGTCCATAGAGATTGGTTCATGCGGAGCTTCCACAAAATCTTTATCGTACAGGTGTCAACCATGTGGGCCAACCGACCGAACCCAAGTCCACCTTCGGAATTGGGTCTAGCCATAGAGTCCCAACTGGCCTAGTATTGCTTGTCCTTGCCGTCGTAGTGGCCCCAGAAGAAGTTGGCAAAGAGGTGTTCAATGTTGGTGAGGACCTTCTTCGGAGGGGAGCAGGTGGCTAGGGTATGAATCAGGATGGAGGAGAGGACGTGCTTGATCAGAATCATCCTTCCGCTAGGCGAAAGGATCGTGTTGTTCCATCCCTCAATCTTCTTCCTAATTTTACCCACTAGGTCGGTGAACATACCTGAATTGGTTCTGCCGTATACCAGTGGGCATCCTAAGTAGGAGAAGGGAGGGTATGAGATAGAGAAAGAAGTGATATTAGTAAGCATGGTAGTGTGAGCTCTATCAGCGGAGTGGTGGGCATAAATAACACTTTTGCTTGGGTTGATACGCTGGCCGGAGCATCTAGAATATCTTTGCAGCGTGTTGTTGACCACCTCAACGGACCCTACATCTCCAGAGGAGAAGATGAGGATCTTGTCCATATAGGCCAGTGAGTAATGATTAGGCATCCGCTAGCAGTATATAAGTGCTGGAAGCGGGGGGTGCTGACCATGAGGTTCAGATTCCTGCTCAGCGCTTTAGCGGCGATGATGAAAATGGTGGACGAAAGTGGGTCTCCTTGTCTGACACCTCGGCCCGCTTTAAAAAATCCATCAGCTTGACTATTGATGACAGTGGAGAACCAGGAGTTGCTGATCGATCTCCATACGATATCGATCCAAGTCTCGAAAAAGCCGAAGGCCCTTAACACCCAGATCATGAATTGCCAATCAAGCCTGTCATACGCCTTTTCCATGTCCAACTTGATGGCAATGCTACCTCCCCTTAATGGGAATTTCATCCAGCTGATTATTTCTTATGCCAACAGGATGTTGTCTAGAATGTTACGGCCGCGTACGAACTCGCTTTGTTCTTCAGAGATAATTTTAGGGAGAATCCCAGTCATATGGATGGCGATAATCTTGGAGATGAGTAAAGGTGCACATACTCAGAAGGCGAAAGTCCTTAAAGATCTCCTGGTTGTCCTTCTTAGGGATCAAAATCTGGTTAGCGCTAGAGATCGATTTAGGATATCTGGCTCAATGGAAGAAGATAATCGCTGCCTCGTGGATGTTCGACTTGATGATGTCCCAGCAGGATTTGAAGAAGACACCGGTGAAGCCATCCGGACCAGGAGCGTTGTGCTCATTTAGCGACCAAACGACGTCTTTGACCTCAAGTTCTGAGGGCTGGCGCTGAAGCTGGGTGTTGGCACTGTCCTCAATTAAGTGGAGGATGGCCGCCAGAAACTCCTCATCTTAGTGGATGGCACCTTTAGTAAACAGTTGAGTGTAGAAAGATGACGCAACCAACTTGATATCCCGTTGGTCAGTAAGGTTGCAGCCATTCTAATTAGAGATCTGTTGGAGGTTGAGTTGTTGTCTCCGACCCTTGACGCAGAAGTAGAAATATTTCGAGTTCTTATCTCCTACAATGTCCCAGGTCATTCTGGCTTTTTGTTTCCAAAATTCCTCTTCGACTTTAATACAAAACTTCAGCAGGGCTCTGGTGAGATTGAGGGAAGCACGAGCCGTAGGGGAGCCGTCCTGGTCAAACAGAATCTCAGCACGATATACGTCGTCCTCAACGGCGTGGACAGCCTGGAAGATGTCATCGTATGCTTCCTTCCTCCAACGGGTTAGTGCTTTCCAAGTAGCTTTCAGTTTAGTGGCCACACGTTCGAGGGGTCGAGGGCATCGGTACCTCTCCAAGCGGTCAATACGGTGTCCCTGAACTGTTGGTGATGGTTCCAAATAGCGAGGAAGTGAAAACTTTTCTGGGTTGGTTAGCTTTTTTTCTAATATCGATGACGAGCGGGGCATGGTCAGATTCAATGGCGTTAAGGTGCGTGAGTCTGGCATTGAAGCTCTAGGTCAGACCACTACGATTTAATGAGGGTGCGGTTTAGGCGGGAGTATTGACAATGCGCTGCCAGCGAACTGTAGAGGGGAGAGGTGGGCGTTAAAAATGAAGTTGGCAAAGTCGTTCATAGCAGACGTAGGAGGAGACCTCCTAACTTCTCCTTCCTGTAAGTGACAACGTTGAAGTCACCAACGCAGAGCCAAGGGAGGTTGGTGTAGTTATGATGGGTGCCGATCAAAGAATCCCAAATATGTTTACGCTCAGTGATGTCGCAGCTCCCGTAGACTGCAGACATGATAGACCGGGACTGGAGTATGGGGTGTTCCACACAACATGAGAGTGCCTGTCTTGAGGTGTCGATGATGTCGAGCTTCACGCCAGCAGTGAGCTTCACACCGAGTTGCAGCTGAATAGACTTGAGCTTCTTTTGGGGGATTTTGGGTTCGATGACCACTAAAATGTCAATGTTATTGATTCTCTTGAGACATTTTAATCTTCTCAAGGTGGGTTTGTTTGCGAGGCCCCGAACGTTCCAGGATAAGATGTTAAGCATTGGTGTGTTTGGGGAGGGGGAGTTGGTGAGTTTAGCTGCAGTTCGAGTGATCATAGGCGTAACCTCTTTTGTACATCTTTTGTTAGGTTTTATAATGTTGGATTCAGTCGATTTGAATACTTTGGGGGCCTGTGTCTATGCATAGATCGACTGGATCAGTAGAAGGGTGCAGGTAAACCTCTCCAACTATCTTCACTAATGCGTCGAAGTAGTTGCTAGTGCTAGCGAAGCCAGCGTCAATCGCTTGCTGGAGCCTGGCCACTGGTTCTTGGCCTATATTAGCCAGGAGGTTCGTATGTATGCCTTCTTCAATGAGGGGATTATTGAGGGATTCTGGTTTGGGAAGTTGGGTCTCTTCTTGATCGGGGGGATCTGTCTCGGTTGGGGGTAGGTTCCACGAGAGTTGTCCAGCAGTATCAGGGGATTTTTTTGGTGTCTTGACGGATACCTCTGCTCCTGTCTTCATACCGCTAGTGCTATCGGGTTCTGGTAATGTCGCAGGTATGTCAGTACCATGGCTGTCGACTAGGAGGTCCTGGTCCAGGGTGTCAAATTTATTGGCAAGTTGTATGCTTAGGATTTTGGATATCTTAGCGGGGGCACATTTGCGGGCAATGCCTTGAGGACTAGAGGTACCCATGCTAGAATCGAAGAGGAGATGAGAATTGGGTAAAGAGAGGAGCGGGTTCTTGTCTCTATTTCTTCTCGGTGGAGGAGAGGCAACCTTCTGGGTCGTTTTCTTCTTCAGTTCAGAGTGAGCTCTGAAGTAGTAGTCGATGTAGTGGCCTCTCATGTGACAATGCTTGCAGTAGATGATGCTATTGTCATATATAATCTGTTAAGTGTGCAGCTTGCTACTAAGTGCAATTTGATTGGAGTTAGGAAGGTCTTTGGAAGGGTTAAGCTCCATGCAAATTTTGGCATAGTTAGCTTTAGATAGGTTGCAAGTTTCGTCAGCCTTTGCCACAATGGTCCCGAAAGAGTTGGCGATCCTCTTCATAGCAGCCGGGATGAAGCAAATAAGCGGTGGGTTAGGGAAGGTGACCCAGGCGGAAACAATCGTCGAGTCTTCTTTGGGGTTGAAATCTGAGGTCCATTGACTTTATAAATGGGGTGGGCGTTGATCCTGCCAGAGCCTCTGGTCTAAACGTTCTTGTGGTCGTCCTCTGACGAAAGGTGAAGAAGGATGTGTTTGGGGTCCATAGGGGCGTCCATGTACTCCGAGGTGAGGCCCCATCCAGCGATGGCTTCTTTAACATGCGAGAACCTTGAGCATCCAGAGTGGAATTTTAGGATAAAGGTGTGGGCGAGGCTCTTTGAGATGCAGGATATATCTGTGGGCGAAAAGGGCACAATAATATCCAATATGTCTAGCGTGGAAGGATGCACAAAGTTTAGAAGTTCCAGGTCATTGATGATGGAGGGTGGCTTAGCAGCGGTTAGGCCTCAGCATATCCACTTAAGAGGGGCCCACTACAAAAGGAGGGGGGATTGAGTGACGAAGAAGGAGCTGTCCACCGTAGAGGTCACCAGGGGTTGGGTGGCGCAGGAAAGAGGGCGTACACTGGACGACGACACAACACCGGGGTGTACGAGGAAGAGGGGCGCTGCGCCGACCGCATAGGCGGCCGTACGCACAAGGCGAGAGGGAGGCAAGACAGAACGTGCCCGAAAGGTCGGCACTGGGGGATCAATGAAAAAAGGAAGACGACGGGGTGGAGATGGGCACAACAGGAGCACACGGAGTGCAGTCTGGCTACCACTCGCAGAGGGAGGCAAGGGGAGGAGATGACGGGGAAGCGCGCAATGATGGAAGGTGCAGCGCCAGATGGCGCAGAGGTCAACACGGTGGGGAATGACACAGTGGTGGAAGGCGCCAGGAGACCAGGGACATTCGCAAAATCAGTAAGGTGTGCGAGGCCGGATGATACAACGCCAGATGGCACAAGGGACACCGCAGAGAAGGATGACGCAGAGGAGGGTGGCGCCAGGAGTTCTGTGCCATCCGCGAGAACTGCAAAGTGGACGGGAATAGAATTCAAAATCGAATTCAAAAATCAGGGGGTGGTTGGAAGAACTTGGGCACAAGGCCCGAGGGCGGGAGGGAGGTTAGGAGATACAGGGGACACGGAGTAGGACCGCAACCGAACCTCCGGCAAGGGGCTGCACGACGGAGAGCCATGCAAGGCCTACTGGTGACGAGCCGCACTGGGGAACATATGGGTAAGGAGCCGATGGTGCCACGGCCGCAAGACCCACCAACTGTAGGAGCTCGACCGGCCAGGGGGCAGCCGCACAGAACAGGGGGCTGGACCAAGGGGTCGCACCCCAACGTGGCCGACCATACGTGAGAATGCTCGGTGCCTGGCTACGTGGGGAGGGAGCTACCGGGGAAGACGCAAAAGGAGGAGGGAGGGGACTAGGGAGGGTAGAACGGGAGCATACTACTCCGGAGGCACCCGAGGGGACTTACCAGCCCTCGAGGAAAGACCACCCCCGTGGGGGTTGGCCGGCAGGGCCCTACCGTGGAGGACCGGATCAAAGGCCAGGAATCTCCATGGGTATATATATATATATATATATATATATATATATATATATATATATATATATTGTCTATATATATATATATATATATATATATATATATATATATATATAGACACACACACACAACCCCTCAATTGGTACTCTAAGGCACTCCTACCCAAGACACACACATATATCCACATGTATGTGCACCCAATCATGTACATAGGTATATGACACACAATTAGATATACATCCTACTCTATATGATACATAAAACACATTAGTACATATAACACTCACATATATGCACAACACCAAACACTTGGTGTGCACCACACTAGTATCGTACCAAAGTATAATACTCTTGTGATACGCCTAAGATTCCTCTACCAAACTTTGTCCAACTCTACCTAATGCTTATGAACAAGTCAAATATTATAACTAAAGCCTAATAAAAGCAATAAATAGCTAATCTAATGTTTGTGGCACAATATGACTTGTGTATCACCTGTGTCTAAAAGAAACCCCCAAAATGACTCCGTATCATACCGTATCATGATATGGCATACTCGTATCTAATGTTCTGACCCTTTGCAATTGAAACATTTTCCTTTCTGCTTTTTTACAGCGCCTTGAGGTCTCATGCTATTCTTTGCTAAATTTGCTTGTTTCTGAATGTTATTCCTTCTTACCACCTTTTGGCTTAGAAGTAAAAGCCTTTTCAGTAACATAAATATGACTATTCTGTCTAAATAGAGCTTCAACATCCTATAGTTCTTTCGCAAGTTCTGCCAAACTATACAACCTTTTGTTCATGTTGTGGTTAAGGCAAAATGAGTCATAACTTTTCGGTAGAGTCCCAAGAATGATATCGATCTGGGTTTCCCTATCGTTTTCAACTCCATGGATCTCTATCTCAATCAGATGACCCATCGTCTTGAGAACATGATCCCTTACTAGCGTACCTTCAGCCATATTCGTATTCATCAAACTCTTTATAGCAAATTGCCAAGCTGTACTACTTTGATGTCCGAAGAGTTTCTTGAGGTTATGCATCATGTCATAAGCTGTGGACATGGCCTGATGTTGATGTTGTAGTACATTTGACATAGATACCATAATGTAACACCGCGCCATCTAATCTACCTTTATCTACTTTTTATAAGCCTCTATGACCTCTTCATCAGAATTAGCATCAGGCTTAGGTGAACATTCCTCATTGAGTACATATTTATACTAACAATTAAGACAATATCCAAGTTACGTTTCCAGTCAATGTAATTAGGGCCAGTAATTTTATTTTCTTTAATAATCACTATAAGTGGATTAAAAGAACCCATTTTTGAAATCCTAAAAATCACATAATTAACTATTACATAGAATTTTTTTAAATTAAATAAATATTGATTCCCTAAAAACAATAATAAAAAATTTACCAACACCTTAAACACCATGAATTTAGCATGCCACGATGGTATGGACATATACAAATTCAATATTTGTCTAAGGAGGTTTTTTCTATTAATTTTATTCTTATGTCAACCTAACCTTATGACAAATAAAATTAACTTGTTGGTCTTGCTTTGGTCCTACAAATAATAGCAGTGACTCCGATGGGAAGGATAACATTATTTGTATCTAATTGTCATTACTTTAGAATGAGTTCATTTAGATGGTGAAGTAAACACACACTAGGTAACTTTCTATAACTATTCCAAAGGAAGTATGTACTGGTGATATGTAACTAGACTCATCCGATATGGAGGAAGGCACTAAAGCCAACATGCAAGTTTAATTACATCACCTATATACTAATAATGGAGACCATATGATTTATACAAAAGAAACTCACTATCCCACTTAGTCATTTAACAATGAGGGATTTTTTTTTCTATTAGTTGATTTATGTCCATATTGTCCATTATTAATGTTGGTTTCAGTTTATAACGAACAACCACATCAATAACCATCCATAACTGAATAAATAAATATATAAATAAAAGATAAATAAATATCCAACTATTATGGCCATATAGTCTGCTTCTTCTTCAACTGTACTGGATCCAGAAAAGTGCACTGCACAGAGATATTCGGGGTTCAAATTTTTTATTGAAAATCATCCGATGGCCTCCGAACTGCTGAAAAACAGCATCTTGTCCCACATAAGGTAAACCTACCACCACCATCATGATAGGCCAAATTTTTTTTAAGATTGCAACAATCCTATGACTCTTGGAGGAGTTTACACATAATCTAAATTGAAGAAAATTAAATAAATAAGCACGATCAACCCTCGTGATTTAAATTACATCAATAAAGAACAAAAGCTACTTCAAGTCGTCGATTTAAATCACAGAAACAAAAATCATGCAATCAGATCATAATAGTTAGATCTAATATGCCTGTAAAACCGAGTCAGAATAGATCTACATCTATGACTATATTTTGATATAAGTATTATTGAACACAATGGATTTATTAATCGATACGCAGATCCAATACCGGCTCTGATACCAATTGATGGAACTGGTATTCCCAAAATCTCGTATTGATCTAAGAGACATAACCATGGCTATGCGGCCAAGTTATCTACGCATGTATCAATACAAACCCTTCAACATAAAAAATTCTAGGATGACTAATTGGTGTGCATATCGATTGATGAAGCATGAATATGTTTAATGTCGTGATCTAACCCATAAATGGCAGAAACCAGGGTTCATGAATTATTCTGAAGTGATGAAGGGTTGATAATATTTTCCAGCAATCTTGATCGATCAAAAACCATAAGATCTTCTACCGTATTCCTTTCTCGAGTTGGCCGTCGTGTGGGCAATGGTCTCTCAACATTTTCTTCTCCTTGGCTGTCCTTTCCTTCTCTTCTTTCATGATGAACAAATTAGAAAAAGATGCTCTTTTTAGGATACATGTGATGGCCAGAGAATAGAAGGTATATATAGGCTACGGCAGAGACTGTGAGGAGAAATTAGATTTAGGTCTCCTAACAGGTCTAGGTGTCCCGTGTTCAGTCTGAACACACAATCCAGGCCTGTTAACAATAGCTCGGTCCACTAAAGAGCTACTGTTGTACTACCTTCCTAATCCCAAATTATGTTTATAGGCCCCTTCTTATTATATGCTTGTTTGTCTCCCCATGTTAAGATATCGAATATCCGTCAATCAAAATAAGTTACTGACGATACATCGAAACATGAATTCCTTTTATAATAACAGTCCATCATAAACATAATGCCATTACCCAATTCATAGAGGTTATTGACTCATTATGAATCTCACTCTTTTATGGATCAAAATAATGCACACTATATATACATGTCTGTTATTGTATTCAGATTAAGAGTACAAGCATCCATAATAATCGAGGTATTTATTCTCTTATGTAGTTAATACAAAGAAAACAACCTCAAGTGGTCCTGTTCAGTGTACACAAAGTGCACTAGTATAAACCTATAGTCAAGTTAGACTAATGCCAGATTACACTACAACCTTACCAATGGTTTGTCCAAATCTATCTAGGTTGTGAACCATTTATATATTCTATAAGGGACTGATAATATGATCTTATGTGTGTTACCACACACTATATTATCTATAATATCGAATATCAGACACTTGCATTAGCACATAACAAATATAAAATGCCAACATTTGCCCATATGATTCTCATTAAAAAATAATAGGAAAATATAGTTAATACAAAAGTGATGCTTTGAGTATATAACCCTAAAAGTATACCTATTAGGAGATGGATTCCCAATACAAAGCCCGATGGACACAATTTGGACATGATATCCTAGCAAATAGCCTTCTCCACTAGTGCTCTAGCTACCAAGCTCCCAGGCTCCTCCAAGGAATGAGACTGACAAGGATTGGAAAGGAATTGAAGTGGAATTGGTGGAAGGATGGATCAATTTGGGGAAGAATAGCCAAAAGAATAAATGACACAAATAAAGAGGAAGAAGAGGAAGAAAGAGATATCTCCCCTCTAATAGGACCAACCACCTATTTCTTCCCTCTATGCAATGGAAAATGTCCAACGTTCCCCTCCAAGCTTGTCATTGTCATGCCCTGATTCGGAGAATCATTCGTCCTCACTTTGATTCATGCCGAATCATTCATCCTCGCTTAGACGTGATGTCGTACAAGTCTGGTATTGCACTTGTACAAGGTAAAGATGGTACATAATTGAAGTTAATGAAGACATTCTTTCTTATCGAATAGAAATACATCATTGATTTACAGCAGCGGAGATAAGTAGATAACTTGAAGTCGTACAGAGATATATAAAAATGTACTCTCTTTATTGATAATTGAAGTAGAGTACAGGACTTGTAATAGAATACAAAGTTTACAACACATCTCACTTTACATTTATACCCAATTGAACAAATGCCATAAAGCTTACATTTGATACTCTGATACATTGGATTACAACTTGATATACTGACTTGGCTTGCAACTCACTGGTACAACTAATTATAATGTTCCATATATTATGCTATTTATAAATAGACATCATCTTTTGCAATGAAAGCTTCTGCATGCCCAACAAATCTTTTGCAATGAGAGCTTCTGTATAGAACTTCTGCATAGACATCATCTTTTGCAATGAGAGCTTCTGTATGCCTAACAAATCTTCAATGCCGTGGGACCGATCAAGCCAATCTTCTTGTATAGAACTTCCCAAGCACGAGCACCTAAAAAGAGTGCCCATAATGTGGGTCAGTACATCATCTATGTACTAGCGAGCAGAACTAGCCCACTCGCCTAAACTGACACTAAGTAGTCAATTTTAGCAAGCATTTATTAGAGTGATCTTTCTATTTGGGGTCTAGCATCAATTTACAGTTCATAGGCAATATTCATTAAAAAGACATATAAATTTGCATGTAGTATTATTCTTGTAAAAGTGACAGTAATTGAGGGACAACATGTGTTCTCACATTGCTCTTCTATAGCAACAGTTTAATATGTAAGTCATGATTGAGTACAGTAAGGCATCATTATGGCATATTTGATGTTCTCATGTTAAGCAGTTTATAACTATTCTTGAAAAGGCAACGCTTAGCAAGGCAACACTTTAACGTACTGTATTTAACATGTTAAGCATGTTATCGAGTTTCTCATTAGAAAGGCAATATCACAGCATCATTTCGTTTAGCATGTTAAGCAGACAAGTTAATCCAACATATATATATATATTGAATATATTATATTCTATAGCGACTTTTCGTACCTGTATCAAATACAGGTTAGATAATATACTTACTCTGCCTACACAAAACATTCATTAGTATGCATCCTGACTACATGGTCACTGGCGTTGTTAAACCATACAGACTCTTTTGCCATGTAGGACTTCAAGTTATTGTAATATCCAGTCAAAGTAGGTAGCTAGCCTCTAAGAGTGTCTCGCAATAATTATGCTCCCAAAGCACGCCAATGTTTCTTCCTAGGCGGGATCTGTCATGCCCCGATTCGATAGAATCGATAGTCGTCCCCCGGGTGTGATGCCGTGTAAGCCTAAGTTGCGCTCGCACAAGGCATTTCGTAAGGTTATCCGAAACAACAGCATTTACGAGAGTACACAGAGAAATTAAACATATTTATATAGAGAAGAAAACTTGTATTTTTATTGATAATAAGTCAGATTACAGGTTCAATTAGAAAGGAGGCCTCACGGGCTTACAACCGACATCGATGAGATAGTCATACCATACATTTATATCCCTTTCTTATAAAACATCAAAATGACTCTCTAAGACCTGGGATCCGTGAGAGTTTGCGCTGCATAATGTAGTTGAATTTGAGTCTTCAAAATATTGCAGAGTTGGCCTTCGTGCTAGCAAGGCTTCAAAAGAAATGAGCGTCGCCTTCAGTCCCTTGGCACGCTATCCTAGTTCCGGGTACCTGTTGAGAGCGAGGGTCAACACATTACACTTTGTGCTGGTGCGTGGTAATTTGTAACGAGCATGGTTTATATTACGTATTTTGGTATACGTGTACGTATATTGCCTGTCTCATTGCATGATTTATCTTGGCATTTTCCTTGCTTGGTTCGGCTTGGTTGGCTTGGTTCGGTTTGGATTGGTTTTCATGTGGACCAACCCCACCTACCTCCACTCTTCCTTGAATAGCCGCCCACTCCTCTCTCTCTTCTCATTACTTTTTATTAACTCTTCTTCTTCTTCACCATTACTCTCCACCTACCAGAGAGAGAGAGAGGTCTATGCAAGTGCAACTTGCTTCATGGAGAAACTCAAGTTTTATTGTTCTATTTTCTTATCCACAAGATTCTAAGTCACTTTAGTACTTAGCATTTTCGAATTCCATGGCTCATTTCATGTAGATCTAAGTTTTTAGCATTTTGATCTTCTTGGTTTCGATCTTCTAAACTTGGTTGTTCCGAATTGGAGAGTCCCATGTAGTAGGGATTTCGATTTTACGCAAGTTTGGTATTGAGATGGCCGGACTTCACCAAGTCTTGGCTGAGATGGAGTTTCTCGAGTTCCTGAGCCTTTACGCATGCTTGTCTTGGCTAGAGGGAGAAGACAGAGTTTTACGCACACGTTCTAACGTGTTTAGCCCTTTTATGCCCACGCATTGCATGCCAGCGTATTATTCAGCCTTTTACGCTCACGTCTTAACGTGCCTACATAGTGGCCCTTTTACGCACACGCAATTGCGTGCTAGCGTATTCGAACTCTACGCCGGGACCCCCCCGCTCGTGTAGAGTCATACTCACGTAGACTTTGGCTCGAGTAGACTCTCGCATGCGTTGAGATTCGCTCGGGTGTTCACGCACGAAGAATTTTACTCGCGTAAAATTCTTACGCGCGTATAATTTTACTTGGGTATAACCTGGCCAGCGTAGAACCCCACCCATGTGTATTTTCACTCATGTAGAGCTATCTCTCCCTTGCTCTTGCTAGCGTAGAGCCGCTTTACGCTTGAGGCCCTCGGCCTAGCGTAGAGGCTTATCACGTAGAGCCTTGAGCCCTTGTGTACCCGATTGTGTTTTATGCCTTACACTATTCATGAATTGACAAGCTCGAACTGCGTGATATGACCGGACTAATAATGGTGCATGACATGCCATGCCATGACATAGTATGACATAACAAGATAAGACAAGTACGCACCATGGTAACTATTGAAAGCTGTTGCGACGGCTTGTATGACATGACTATAATAAATGGCTTAGATACCGTGGACGATTGTGTTTGTACAAGTAAATCAGTATTGCCTTGCATCATGTCTAGGACAGGGACCCATGAATACCACGGTCAGGGGGTACCTACTTAAACTGATTAAAGCTAATAACCAGAATAATCCAGTAGTCATAAAGAGATTTCCCAACTACAGGTAATTCCGTTATCTGGGTGCCCCATCATGGGATCTGTAGCCTGCCGTCGAGTAGGGCACATTTCCAGCACACTATCATGTGTTGCAACCACCAAACTACTTAAGGGTACATATATTCTTGGACAATGTACACACATGAATTCAACCCCAAATTACGTCCGGATAGCCTGGATGGTCTGCAGGGCTTATGGCTGTTGGAATAATCTTATTGCATCTTGCTAGTAACTAGGCCTGCGATAACCTAGTTAGTTAAAGTATCAAGCCGTACTCCTTGCTTGGCCGTGATTGCTTGGATGGAGTCTAGTCCAGCTTCGTCTCGTCCTGATCCTGTACAAGATTATGACATAACATGATTACTTATGCTTACCTTAACAATAATGATCAGGGGACCAGTTCTGTTTAGGCGAAGGGTTACAACTCCGGTCCTTATTTGGTTTAAGGGTTGTAACTGGCTCCCGGAGCAGTTCTGTATCCTCTCTTCGTTTATTATCTTATGACACCCCATGTCATGATTGTCAAGTTTTACCTTACTTCAATGGTACGATTATTTATGCTTACCTTAACAATAAAGATCAGGGGCAAGGTTCTGTTCAGGTGAAGGGTTACAACCCCGGTCCTTATTTGGTTTAAGGGTTGTAACCTGGCTCCCGGAGCAGTTCTTTATCCTCTCTTCGTTTATTGTCTTACTTCACCCTATGTCAAGCCCATCATGTTTTACCTTCACCAACAGTAACTGAGACGGGTTCCTATTCAGGTGAAGGGTTACAACCTCGGTCCTTGTTTGCTTTAAGGGTTGCAACCTGGCTATCTGAATAGTTTTCTCATACTCAATTAACTGTTGTTGTTATTATTATTATCAGTTTTCCTTATATATAATTATCTTTAATATTCATCTATTATATGCTAGTTTTAGTTCCTAAGTGAAGCTTCCTTTGTGGTACTTGTTCTTTCTGGGGTCTGACCCAGCTGGTTTTGTATGGCCAGATATCAGAGCAGCTCCAGAGGATCTACCTACCTTTCAGCCAGATAGTGACCACCAGGCGTAACCCTGGCAACGAGTGGGTTTATTTTTTGCTCTACTACTCTATTGTAAAATTATTCTTTTGAGGCGTTTAGCCGACGAGCACGTGTTTAGCTCGATTGCACCTTTATTTACTGTCTGCCTACGGGCTGTAACATGATTGACAAATCCTAAGGTTGATCATGTATGACTGAAACTCTTGCTAGTCTTGACGTTTTGTACGACTAGCTTCATGATCACCTAAGTATGTAATGTATGGGACGTCTTACTATTGTATATTTGGTGTTCTGACATCTTGTAAACTGTTATTATTTGCTTGAGATTGAGACAATAGGCTTGTTCATGACCATAGGAGACTGATGGCTTGTAGTTAAACCCTCAAGTATCTAGACAGC
The DNA here is from genome assembly GCA_029216955.1 of Iris pallida. Classification (NCBI taxonomy): domain Eukaryota; kingdom Viridiplantae; phylum Streptophyta; class Magnoliopsida; order Asparagales; family Iridaceae; genus Iris; species Iris pallida. The sequence goes on from JANAVB010018998.1 coordinate 15,000,059, forward strand.
CGTGACCATATAGCGAGGTGGGTTGCACTTCAATATGCGTAGCTGGCTTTGTACGCCCCCGCTCTCTAGTATTCTGGTTTTCGGGCGTTATATGGTTTAAGTGGTGGCCTATGCAGGTCTTATAAATTAAGATTTGTGAGGATTTACCGGATAGATGTCTCAATCAGTACTCGCCCTTGATCTCTGCTCGTATCCTCTTAATCCCTGAATTCTTGACCTGATCACATGCTTGTATCTTTGATCTGTCCTAGTCCTTCCTTATTGTTCTCTATGTCGTCTTCTTCAGCGGCATTGTTCCTTGTCCTACCGATCGGCAAGGCGGAGCACCTCTCGTGGACCAGCAGCAACCTGGAGATCAAGTCTAGCATTCATGAGTAGCCTCCACAGTCATGCCTACTGGGAGTCAAGAGCCACCAGTTCAGCCCGTCCAGCCTGCGGAGCCTGATGATGCCATCTTGGTGGGTCTTATCAGGACATTATTAGCTTCCCAAGACCGTCGAAGAGATGCCTTGCACCAGGCAGTGGCAGATGCTCTGACCAGGGGTGGTCATCGGGGTAACAGCGCAGCCAACAGCTTCAAGCGATTGAACCCTCTATTCTTCGATGGTAACGAAGATGCTATTACCGCAGATGCATGACTTCAGGACACAAAGGTGATTCTAGAAGCAGCCAGGACTCCAGAAGGCGAGAAGGTGGCCGTGGTGTGCCTGTAGTTATTGGATCTTGTCCGCAGCTGGTGGGTGGCGCAGGCCGTTGGATTAGTGGAACCTATTACTTGGGCCGTATTTCGTGAGAGATTTCAGACCAAATACTTCGATGTTGTAGCTCGGTATGATCTATAGACGAGGTTCACCAATCTGAAGCAGATGGACAGGACGGTCGACAGATATGCGGTCGAGTTTTCGAGACTTAGTCGGTTTGCTCCCACCTTGGTAGCGATCGAGTTCGATAGAGCCCAGCGGTTCCAGCAGGGGCTCCATCTAGAGATTTTATTGGCAGTAGAGCAGTTTGAGCATCAGACTTTTGATGCAGTGTTGAGAGCATCCAGGAGGCAAGAGTATACCTCCCAGAGGATCGTGGATAGGACCGGGGGTCGGAAGCGATCCTACAGCCAGATGAATCAGTCTTCAGCACCAGCCCCGGCAGCTAGGGCTTTGACTATTGGAGGTCCGATGCGGGCGGCTTCTGTTACGTCGGTTCAGCATTCAATTCCGACCCACCCTCAACAACAGAAGAAGAGGCATTCTTCCGCAGTGGGTTGTTCATATTACGAAAAGCTAGGGCATGTGGTATCAGAGTGTCACAGAGCACACGGATTGTGCTTGGTTTATGGTGCCCTGGACCACAGGGTTAGGAACTGTCCGAACAGGGGGAGTTCCTCTTCATCAGCCTTCTCTAGTCCTTCAGTTAGGGGACCAGCTATAGTACCAGTCCAGCAGCAGCAGGAGTATCCCTTCCCGAGGCCGTTGCCGCCGCAGGCCCAGGCATTCCAGCAGCGGAGACCACAACAATATGCCCAAGCCCAAGCCCTGATCCAGAGCCGACAGAAAAGTTTTCAGCAGAGAGGACCTACACCTAGAGGACATTATCAAGTGCTGGCTTTGACCATGGGAGAAGAAGGATTGGCACCAGGTGAGGTGGTGGCAGGTATTATTCTCGTCAACACCTTTTCGGTTTCAGTATTATTTGATTCTGGTGTATCACATTCATTTATGTCTGCACGATTCGCGACACGGATAGGAATGGAGCCCGAGTCATTATCAGTAAGGCTCAATATACTTACTAGTAACGGTCTTGTGGGAGTAGATAGAGTGTTTTTCTCATGTCGGATCGTAGTTAGCGGTAGAGATTTCTCCGCTAGATTGATAGAGTTTCCGATGGCCGATTATGATGTGGTCTTAGGGATGGATTGGTTGAGGAACCAATATGCTAGGATAGACTACCATATTGGCAGGGTTATTTTTAGCCTTCCAGGCGAGCCCGAGTTTTCCTTTTTCCGAGGCAAAGTTGAACCTTCTCCTCCAGTATTGCGGATGGCGGTAGCAGCAGTACAGTTACCCCGGATAGTTGAAGAGTTTCAAGATATTTTCCCAGAATAGCTTCTAGGAATGCTATCAGAGCGAGAGATCGAGTTCACCATAGACTTGATCCTAGGGACAGCCCCAGTGTCAGAGAGAGTCTACAAGATGGTGCCGTCAGAGTTAGAGATATTGTACAAGATGATTGAAGAACTCAGAACCAAGGGATTCATTCGTGCAAGTGGGTCGCCTTGGGGAGCCCCGATGCTTCTTGTGAAAAAGAAAGATGGTACTTTCATATTATGTGTAGATTATCGTACCTTAAACTCAGTGACAATCGAGAACATATACCTTCTCCCGAGGATAGATGACTTGTTTGATCAACTCAAGGGGCAGCCATATTTTCGAAGATCAACTAACTGTCAAGATACCTCCAGATCAGAGTCAGAGAGCAGAACATCCCGAAGACAGCATTCAGATCGAGGAATAAGCATTGAGAGTTCCTTGTTATGCTATTTGGAGCAATCAATACGCCAGCTGTATTCATGGACCTCATGAATCGTATCTTCATGCCTTACTTGGATCAGTTCATGATTGTGTTCATAGACGACATCCTGGTCTACAGCAAGAGTGAAGCGGAGCATGAGCAACATCTCAGAGTTGTCCTCCAAATTCTCAAAGAGCACCAGTTGTATGCCAAATTCAGTAAATACGAGTTCTGGCTCGATCGTATTTCGTACTTGGGACATATCATCACCAGAGGAGGAGTAGAAGTGGATCTCCAGAAGATCGTGGCTATTGAGACATAGCCAGTACCTAGCACAGTTGTAGAAGTTTACAGTTTTCTTGGCTTTACCGGCTACTATCGGCGATTTGTTTCAGACTTTGCTCGGATTTCAGCACCATTGACCCAGTTGACCCGCAAAGATGTGCAGTTTGCTTGGACAGCAGAATGTCAGGATTCTTTTGAGAGGTTGAAGCGAGGCTTGATGACGGCACCTATTCTCGCGCTTTCAGATGGAATCAGGGGATTCTCAATATATTATGATACTTCAGGCAGAGGTTTGGGATGTGTTCTAATGCAGCATGGGAAGGTATTAGCTTATGCTTCACGCCAACTTCGTGATCATGAGAGAAATTGCCCAACCCATGACTTGGAGCTGGCAGCAGTAGTGTTTGCACTTAAGCTTTGGTTATACTACTTGTATGGAGATAGGGTGGAGATTTTTACCGACCACAAGAGCCTGAAGTATGTGTTCACTCAGAAGGATCTTAACATGCGTCAGAGAAGGTGGCTAGAGCTGCTTGTGGATTATGATGTCAACCTGCAGTATCATCCTGGAAAGGCCAATATAGTAGAATATGCGTTGAGCAGGAGAGCCAGAGTTTATTTCCTCACAATACAGCCAGAGTTATTAGCATACCTTCTGAAGATGGATATTGAAGTAGTCCTCCCTACCAATGTGGCATTGATGGCCAGCATGCATGTTCAGTTATCATCATCGAGAGGATCCGGATGACGCAGTCAACATATTCCAAGCTTCGGCAATTTAGAGCAGAGTGCGAGACAGGACGAAGACCAGAGTTATGCATCCATAAGTATGGTACACTTCGACATGGGAGGCGTCTTTGTGTAACCAGTGGAGATATCAGACAGGAGATCATGGCAGAGGCCCACAGTTCAAAATATTTCGTTCATCCCGGGGGCACAAAGATGTACCGTGATATCCATCAGCACTTTTGGTAGAATGGCATGAAGAGGGAGATAGCCCGGTTTGTCTCTCGATGTTTGGTTTGCCAACAAGTTAAAGCTGAACATCAGAGGTCATCTGGACTTCTTCAGCCCTTGCCAACTCCAGAATGGAAGTGGGAGCATATAACCATGGATTTCATGACTGGATTACCTAGGTCCCCGGCCGGTAGAGATGCTATTTGGATTATTATAGACAGGCTCACGAAGGTGGCTCACTTTCTCCTATTTAGAGTTGGTCAGTCGACGGCTCAGCTAGCAGAAATATATCTCAGGCAGATTGTCAGGTTGCGTGGAGTACCGATCAGTATCACCTCTGACAGAGATTCGAGATTTATGTCACACTTTTGGCGTAGTCTACAGAAGAGTTTGGAAATTTGCCTCCAGTTCAGCTCGGCCTATCATCCGCAGACAGATGGTCAGTTAGAGTGTACCATACGAACTTTAGAAGATATGTTACGGTCTTATACACTCGACTTCGGTGGTTCGTGGAAAGATCACCTGCACCTGGTGGAGTTCTCATACAATAACAGTTTCCAGGCCAGTATCCAGATGGCACCATTCGAGGCATTGTATGGTAGAAAGTGCATATCCCCGCTAGCATAGGATGATGTTGGAGAAAGACTGATGCTCGGTCCAAAAATGATTGCTCAGACGGTTGAGGTGGTCAGGAGAGCCAGAGATCATCTTCGCGTAGCGCAATATCGCCAGCGTCATTGGGCCGATTCTCATCGGCGTCCTCTTGAGTTTTCTGTCGACGACCATGTATTCCTGAAGATTTTGCCTAACCGTGGCGTCATTCATTTCAGCTTACGGGAAAAGCTTAGTCCTAGGTATATAGGGTCGTTCGATATTCTGGAGCGAGTAGGTGATGTATCCTATCGTCTTGCCTTTCCGCCGTCGTTACGTGAGGTACATAACATGTTCCATGTATCCCAACTACGACGGTATATCCCGGACCCGAGCCATATCCTGGATCATTCGGAATTAGTTGTTGTTACCAACCTTTCGTATGAGAAGAGGCCCGTGTCTGTATTGGACCGGAGAGAGAAGATACTCAAGAACAAGACTATTAAGTTAGTCCGTGTTGCTTGGGGTCATCACTCTTTGGGTAAGTCAACATGGGAGCGTGAGGATGATATCTGATCGCAATATCTCGACCTGTTTGACTCGTAAAGTATAATGTCTTCTTATTCCCTCAATTTTCTTACTTGTATGAATGATTACTTGATTGATTGCTTAGTATAGCTTCATGTGATTAGTATAACCTGTCCTTGCCACTCTAGCCTCTTAATTAAATTTTTGAGGACGGAATTCTTTTAATGTGGATAGAGTTGTAACGACCATGGTTCGTATTACGTGTTTTGGTATACGTGTACGTATATTGCCTGTCTTATTGTATGATTTATCTTGGCATTTCCCTTGCTTGGTTCGGCTTGGTTAGCTTGTTTCGATTTGGATTGGTTTTCATGTGGACCAACCCAACCTACCTCCACTCTTCCTTGAATAGCCGCCCACTCCTTCTCTCTCTCTCCTCATTACTTTTTATTAACTCTTCTTCTTCCTCACCATTACTCTCCACCTACCAGAAAGAGAGGTCTAGGCAAGTGCAACTTGCTTCATGGAGGAACTCAAGTTTTATTGTTCCATTTTCTTATCCACAAGATTCTAAGTCACTTTAGTACTTAGCATTTTTGAATTCCATGGCTCATTCCATGTAGATCTAAGTTTTTAGTATTTTGATCTTCTTGGTTTCGATCTTCTAAACTTGGTTGTTCCGAATTGGAGAGTCCCATGTAGTAGGGATTTCGATTTTATGCAAGTTTGGTTTTGAGATGGCCGGACTTCACCAAGTCTTGGCCGAGATGGAGTTCCTCGAGTTCCTGAGCCTTTACGCATGCTTGTCTTAGCCATAGGGATAAGACGGAGTTTTACGCACACGTTCTAACGTGTTAGCGTAGTGTTTAGCCCTTTTATGCCCACGCATTGCGTGCCAGCGTATTATTCAGCCTTTTACGCTCACGTCTTAACGTGCCTGCGTAGTGCCCCTTTTACGCACACGCAATTGCGTGCTAGCGTATTCAAACTCTACGCCGGTACCCCCCCGCTCGCGTAAAGTCGTACTCGCGTAGACTTTGGCTCGAGTAGACTCTCGCATGCATAGAGTTTCGCTCGGGTGTTCGCGCGCGTAGAATTCTACTCGCGTAAAATTCTTACGCGCGTGTAATTTCACTTGCGTATAACCCGGCCAGCGTAGAACCCCACCCACGTGCAACTTCACTCACGTAGAGCTATCTCTCCTTTGCTCTTGCTAGCGTAGAGCCGCTTTACGCTTGAGTCCCTCGGCCTAGCGTAGAGTCTCACTCGCGTAGAGCCTTGAGCCTTTGTGTACCCGTTTGTCTTTTATGCCTTGTACTATTCATGAATTGATAAGCACGGACTGCGTGATATGACCGAACTAATAATGGTGCATGACATAACATGGCATGACATAGTATGACATAACAAGATATGACAAGTATGCACCATGGTAACTATTGAAAGCTGTTGCGACGGCTTGCATGACATGACTATAATAAATGGCTTGGACACCGTGGACGATTATGTTTGTACAAATAAATCAGTATTGTCTTGCATCATGTCTAGGACAGGGACCCCTTAATACCACGGTCAGGGGGTACCTACTTAAACTGATTAAGGCTAATAACTGTAATAATCCAGTAGTCATAAAGAGATTTTCCAGCTACAGACAATCTTGTTATCTGGATGCCACATCATGGGATCTGTAGCTTGCCATCGAGTATGGCACATTTCCAGCATACTGTCATGTGTTGCAACCACTAAACTACTTAAGGGTACATGTGTTCTTGGACAATGTACCTACATGAATTCAACCCCAAATTGCATCCGGATAGCCTGGATGGTCTGCAGGGCTTGTGGCTGTTGGAATAATCTCATTATATCTTGCTAATAACCAGGCCTGTGATAACCCTAGTGAGTTAAAGTATCAAACTATACTTCTTGCTTGGCTGTGATTGATTGGATGTAGTCTAGTCCAGCATCGTCTCGTCCTGATCCTGTACAAGATTATGACATGACTTGATTACTTATGCTTGCCTTAACAATAATGATCAGGGGACCAGTTCTGTTCAGACGAAGGGTTACAATCCCGGTCCTTGTTTGGTTCAAGGGTTGTAACCTGGCTCCCAGAGCAGTTCTATGTCCTCTCTTCGTTTATTGTCTTATGGCACCCCATGTCATGATCGTCAAGTTTTACCTTACTTCAATTGCACGGTTATTTATGCTTACCTTAACAATAAACATCAGGGGTAAGGTTCTGTTCAGGTGAAGGGTTACAACCCCAGTCCTTGTTTGGTTTAAGGGTTGTAACCTGGCTCCCGGAGCAGTTCTTTATCCTCTATTCGTTTATTGTCTTTTTTTTAGCCTATGTCAAGCCCATCATGTTTTACCTTCACCAACAGTAGCTGAGACGGGTTCCTATTCAGGTGAAGGATTACAACCTCGGTCCTTGTCTCGTACTCAATTAACTGTTGTTGTCACTGTTATTATCAGTTTCCTTATATATAATTATCTTTAATATTCATCTATTATATGCTGGTTTTAGTTCCTAAGTGAAGCTTCCTTTCTGGCACTTGCTATTTCTGGGGTCTGACCTAGCTGATTTTGTATGGCCAGATATCGGAGCAGCTCCAGAGGATCTACCTACCTTTCAGCCAAATGGTGACCACCAGGCGTAACCCTGGCAACGAGTGGATTTATTTTTGGCTCTCCCACTCTATTGTAAAATTATTATTTTGAGGCGTTTAGCCGACGAGCAAGTGTTTAACTCAATTGCACCTTTTTTTAGTGTCTGCCTACGGGCTGTAACATGATTGACAAATCCTAGGGTTGATGATGTATGACTGAAACTATTGCTAGTCTTGACGTTTTGTACGACTAGCTTTATGATCACCTAAGTATGTAATGTATGGAACGCCTTACTATTGTATATTTGGTGTTCTGACATCTTGTAAACTGTTATTGCTTGCTTAAGATTGAGGTAATAGGCTTGTTCATGACCATAGGAGACTGATGGCTTGTAGTTAAACCCTCATGTATCTAGACAGCCGTGACCGTATAGCGAGGTGGGTTGCACTTCAATATACGTAGCTGGCTATGTACGCCCCCGCTCTCCATTATTCTGGTTCTGGGGCGTTACACAATTTAAATCCTATGCTCTCATTTGTTGAAGAAGTTAAGTGAACGTCCTTGCAAATGTTTAGTAAAGTTTCTAGCCATCCTAGTCAATTCAAACTTATATTTGAAGGCACAACAGTATAACGACGATATGTCTTACCCTCGCAGAGCATGTCATTGCAACGTAAACTTACCATATTCTTCCCTGTCATATTGTTAATAAGGAAATATAATAGAGTGTATTCGTGAAGGTCTTGGCATGACAAGCCATCCTGGATATATAGCTTGGTAGACAGAGGTCCTTCACCACAGGTAGCGAGCCCCGTTGAAAGCTACTGCCTACCGTGGCATGCATCCGGCATAGCTATCCGTGTTTTCTCCTAGGCCGGAACGGTCCCGTGGCCTCGGAATACCGTCCGAAGAAACAACCGCCCTTGTCGACAAGTTGTCCATGATCGTGCTAAGTTACCATTATTTCAAGGCACATCTTTACGGCATTATTGCGACATTCATTTAATCGATTCATTTTTTTCTTCGCACGGTTCTATATAATATGGTAATTGCAAGCACAATGAAGTTATATGGCAAGCAGTTCTACAGTTTGTGTGCGTGAAACGTCGTGTCACTGTTTATTGGAATATCATTCGTAGCGTAACATTTTATCTAGCCTAACACATGTCTAGCATTGATAATGCATTAGAGAAGAGGGTCGAAGGAAAAAGGGTTAGCCACTCACCTTAGTATTTACTTGAGGTGAGAAACTGGTTGGCTGTGCTAGACATTGCCTACGCGATCACTTGAAATCGCACAAGCAACTGATTAAAACACTGTATTATTCAAGAAAATTCGATACGAATGCGATGTTCGAAACGCAAGCCATGAAAACCATCGAAAACATTCACGAAAACGCATTCAGAAAACCAAATCCAAAGAAGCAATTGCGGCATGAAAAGCAGAGCAATGGAAGGTCTCTCCCGACTCAGCCGCAGAGTCTATCCTTGAGGCGCAACCCGCTGAATATGGGACTTGGTTCCGAAGAATCCACTCCATAACGGGGAATGGATCTTAATTCAACCGTTTTCGTTCGACCGTTTCGATCAATCATGTTCTATCGGTCCCGACCGAATCGATAGCGACAATTTTCCTTTCTCGCGTACCCCGTAGACGGAAAACGGGGCACGATATAGGGACGGGGCACTACACCATAACCAACTAAGAAAAAGTTTCGTCCTCGAAACTTAAGAACAGAACCTATCTCTATGAAAATAATAAAGGAAACTTTTCCTTCATCTCTTACTCGAGTTTCTATGTCGACTCTTCCGCCGAATAGTTCCTCCAGAGTACGCAAACGAGAAGGATTGCCCTATTTCGAAGCAGTTTATCCTTATGCTCTAGTATTTGCACTGGCTCTTTCGTATATGATAAGTCTGCCTTCAGATTCAGCTGACCAAAATCTACCACATGGTTCGGATCATCCATGTACTTTTGCAACTGAGATACGTGAAAGACATCGTGTACATCTGAAAGCGCCGATGGCAAAGCGATTTTGTAAGCTACTGGGGTGACTCGCTTTAATATTTTGAAAGGACCTACAAATCTTGGACTCAGTTTTCCTTTCACACCGAATCTGGTAACTCCTCGTACGGGTGTCACCTTCAGGAACACGTGGTCGCCCTCCAGGAACTCAAGTGGTCTTCGATGGGTGCCGGCATAGCTCTTTTTCCGACTCTGTGCAATCTTCAGTCTTTTCCAAATTAGCTTGACCTTCATAGTCTGTTCAACCTGTGTCACGACCCGCACCCACTGTTAGGGTACGAGAACGTAACAACGCCCAGCCTATGCCGCAGTGTCGGCGGTAGAACGCTGTCCTAGGTCACAACATCTAACAATATAATACTAAGCAGTTTATACTCCCCGAATGGGGGTGACATAGCAGATACAGTCTCAATCACAACTAAGGTAGAGCATGATAAGGATGGATAAAACATGAAATCAAAAAGAGATACAACAGAGAGAATCTAAGTGTCTAAAATACACAAACCCAGAAATACATCTCAAAGCTCAAATACAGTAATCCATAAAATAAATACAACTCAAGACAACCGAAAGAAAGTAAGAAAAACCCTAGCTATCTATACGACCTCTACTGTGTCTCCTCTAGGCTAGCAGGTAACCTCCAAGCTATTTGTAAAATTTATCAACAGGTCCAGTCAGGACTGGAGCGAGCACAGTACATCTCAACAAGTCATAACAGGATAGGAAATGTAATCATGCTAGAGAATAAAATACAAGATCTGAAGAAAAAACATAATGTAAAAGAGAGACTGTAAGTAAATATCTATGATATATATAAAGAGAGACAGTGCTAGTGATTCAGAGTACTGCATAAACATGTGAATGGCTAAGGACTGATTCATGATTACACTGCTGGAAATTGATTCATGATTACACTACTTGGATTTATTCACATGTTCACTTATACTCCCCCATCCCCAATCAATACACAAGGATCCATTCAAGTTACGTTAAGATTCATGATTATACTACGTTGCCCATAAAGGGTGATTCATGAATTGATTCGTGAAGGCTCGGTGATCATGAGGGTACATGAGTCACTAGCTGATTCTCGAAGATTCATGATGATAGAAGCATATGATACGTGATATAAGTGAAACACACATGACAAAAGTATCTGATGCTCCCGAGAGGGATAACATCTCATGAAGGGATCCATATAGTACCAATCCGTGTTACCAACGTGTCAGCATCAAGTAAGATAGTCCAAAGCAGGAAATATAATCCTAAACATGATATGAAATAATCAGAGAATGTACTCGCCTGATATCTGAATGTCCAAGGTAAAGATACTGTCCGAGGAGAGGTGTCTGGCTCCTAATTAGAACAGCACAAGTCACAATATGTCTAGAAGGGTAATATAAAGCACTACAATGCATTCTACATGAATCTAGGTCAAACTAGGCCAAAGTCAACCCTTGGTCAACTCGGGTCAACTGCACTAGTCAAACTAGATCAAACTAGGTCATGTCCTAACCCAGCAAGTCTTACTAGGCCTAACCAAGACTATCCTAGCAAGCACACATCAATACAAGGCTATACAAGCCAACATACACCCAACTCTATATAGCATGCAATTATTCAATACTCAAATAGACAAGAATTCACATTGGATATACACTAGGTAATCTATTACTTTAAGCTATATATGTCTACACATATATACATATGCATATATTGGTATTCAACATTAGGTCTATAATCATGGTATTTTAAATGGTTATATAAACTTATATATTACAACACAATATGCTAACATATATATAATATACATACATAGCTAAGTTAACTATATTCATAAATACTTATTTAAGAGGCTATGTGTGTGTATGTGAACATGGCAAAGGGGCAAGTGAGGGTTAAATGGGCATACATAGTGTATACGTATCAAAGAGTGTCAAAGTGTAAGTGAACAATGTGTCAAGTGTGATAGTGTCAACATAGTGTAAGAGGGTACATGAGGTAATATAGGATTTGTGTTAACATAGAACATTATATCTCATTAACTTGTATATTGCAAACATTACATCTATTATTACATTACATTCATGCTTGCATTCATTCATCATTCATTTATTCTCTTGCACTACTATATGCACCATACATTACATACTATGGAACCTACATATTCATTACAAGCCATACTTATACATGCTTACATTAGATTTGATACTTACACCTCATACATCATTTATTTAAACATTTACTCATGCTTGTATTCTCTATTTAATTACATAATGTATATACATTAACATGGGTTAAAATCAAATAGAACATTATATTACACACAAGGGTGCACAAAATGCATATACCGAATAGTAACTCCTACTAATAATCAATACTATACCATCTCAGCTTGAATTAAAATCTAGGATTAAAGTATGTTATAGATCTATGTGTTAGCTTTCCGAAACTTCAAACGGATCGCATTTTCGTTTCCGAAAATTCCCGGAATCGCGAAAACACCGAGAACACGTTTGTCTTTCGTACAGCTGACACTCAAATAATTCTCCAGAAAGTTACATAAAGAATTAGGTCTATTAATACATGTTTTTGGAAAGCTAACTTCAATACGCTTCTTTTAAAAAAAATGGGAAATTAAACCGAGCTTTGAGCTAGAAGTTATGACATTTATAAGTTAGGACTGAAACTAAAAACGTAGATAAAAATCATGACGGATTTGGGTAGTTTGAGACAAAAGAACACAAGTATATAACATAATATATCAAGAACTCACTCTCTACACTAATATATATATATATGAGACACTATAGAACACTTCTCCAATACAAAAATATGAGATTAAACATGTAATAATTCATTCATACATAACAACAACACATAGTGTGTCCAAATTTGGGATTTTCCCACATGGACACAACCACAACACAAAGGACACTCCTATGACCTCCAAATGGACACGAAATGGACACAAATAGAGATACAACCATGGGGGTCATTCCTATGGGTTCAAAATAGACCTATGTGCATGAGGAAATGAAAAGGAGAAGGGATTTATACCTTCCGGTAGATCGAATCGAAGAAAAGCCTTCCCGGAGCGACACCGACACGTAGAGATTCCAAAAGCACACGAACGAGCTCCGAATCCTCCCAACCTTGGGTAGCTTCCTCCTTGGCTAGAATGGAGAAGGAAAGAAGAAGATTTGGTGGCGAAATGGAAGGATTTGGTGGAGAAATTGCTAGGGATTACTCTCTAGGAATTTGGGGAAGAACAAGAGAGAGAGAGTGTGGATGAGAATAATGAAATGAACTTGAGCCTATCCTCTCCCAAAGTGGCTAGCCATATGGGGCTATTTGTCCTATTATGGTAAGGTCCAAAATGCCTCCACTAACCTATTCTATGAGTATTAGGAAAGGGCTAATTGGTTGGGGCTAAATTAGTCATTCTAAAGTCTCTAATAACACTAACCTTATCCATAATAATTAGCCTAACCTCTAACTAAAATATTTCTATCATGTGGACTAAATTTAATATCATGTGGGCCATGCCTAACTAGTGTGTGGGTCCCACTAGAGTCAAACTACCCTCGGGTCCCCGTTTCAAGTCGGATTGAGTTGAAATTCGAACCTGACTCAAATAACCCCAAAACAATATCATAAATAAAAAAATAATATCAAAATAATTCAAGGAGGTCAAATGCTAAAATATCCTTAGGCCAAAAATGACATTAAAATATCATAATCACATGGTTAGGCTCTAGGTCAAACAGTCTATAGGGTTTCACTAGCAAAACGTCAAAACCACAAGTTATGGATTTAAATAATTTTAAAATGATTTAAAATTACCAAAAATCATATCATGAAATAAATATCATTATTAAAATAATTATAAACACAAAATTTCAAAATTACCCTCATTTGGAAAACTGGGTGCTACAACTCTACCCACCTTAGAAAAATTTCGTCCTCGAAATTTAAGATCGATAGTACTCCTTCTAGAGCCTCTAACCTACCCAATATCTAAGGTAACACTTCCTAACACTAGAATAATAAACGGACATCTAAATAGTGTCAATCTAGGAATACCTCCAATACTGCTCTGCTGTACGGCGGTAATGGAACTCTCTGCTGTACGGCGGTAATGGAACTTCAATAAAATATGGACTGGAACCTATATCCAAGGGACTGGACCTATTTTAAAGTGGTCTTAACTAAGGATGAAAAGGAACTGATCATAGGCTATAGGTATGCTCAAACTATTATCTTCCTATTAACCATCTATTAATACATTCTATTACCATAGGAATGATGCATTACTAAGACATATAGGCCCCTATCTCTCATAACACATTTATACTCACCAAAAGACTAGTACATCCTATCAAGGCTGATACTATAATCTCTCATAAATCTCCTAAGCTACATGTTTATAGACACACATCCCCACATCAAGGACTAACCTATATATCTACAACTGATACTAATGGGGTGCCGTCCCTATTTCCCAACAATCAAGGTCTTAAAAATTATCTAAATCATGCAATTTGAAGGAATAATATACAAGGTCAGGGCATACCGTAGCAGTTGGAAGTCTCACCTAGGTACACTAATTATTCTAGGTCAAAATAGTACTATGGTATCAACACACAAACAATCTAGAGTGTCCTAATTGGAAAGGTAAGGGAACAACAATCATCAAGGTTGTAGGGCTGTCTACCATCCTATATAAAAATTGGTCATTAACAAGCAACTAAGAAATTATTAAAAGGTTACTATTCCATAAAATGGCAAAAATTGAAAATTTAGGCACAACAAATCACAAATAGATTTTTTTCTTGACACGATCTAAGTTGATCAATTTCGGAATAAAACGAGATTTGGGCAAGAAGGGAAATCAATGAAATAAAAGTATGAGCACGAGCATCCAATGATGGAGGTTCAGGTCATGATTAAATTTAATTCGACTGAGTATGAATACGAGGTTCATAGGCGATGAAAAAATTTCAAGGAGAATTGTCAAGGCTGTCGCGAATGAGACTCTAGGGTCAAGTTTAACTATGTCTCCATTCTCGTAGATTGATACATGAAAAAGCGAACCAAAGTGCAATAGGTTGATCAGACCATCATGTACCGGTTCGGATTAGACAATATGTTAGTGGGTGGCCACCCAATAAAATATGTCATGACCAAGCTCGAAAATAGATAAGCTTGCAAAACTAAGGCTAATTTAGCAGCACAAGATATAAGGGTAGTAATGATGAAAGGAATTACATAGTCCAAGTTTCTTAACCAACGGGTCAAGTAATCAGATAACGTACAAGGTTAAGCATCTAAGGAAACAAGCAGAACACCATCACATGTCGGATCGAAAGAATTGAGTCAAGGTTGGATTTCTAATTGAAATAAGAAGAAATTTAGTATAATGGTAGAGGTTATAGTTTAGCCAGTTGACCAGAAAATCATATCAAGAAAATAGAGTACAAGAAGACGGGTTTTAGTGGGACATGATATACCTACACGAAGGTGAGCTCGTCTAGCTCTTGCATATAAAATTTGTTGGAGGGTAACAGCTAGTATTACATTCCGAATATCAAAGTCACGATAAGGAACGTCAAGGATCTCAATTAGAAAGTGGGAGTTCAAGAGGTGGTAATTAATGCACAAAAATAATGAAGATCGAGTTAGTCATCTGCTTCTGATACTCTTAAGTTCATCTGGTCATAACTTGCCAATCATATCTTTACCTCACCAGTCTCCATATAAAAATTTAACCTTTACTTAATCCCTTACCATGACTACCGTAGGCAATTCCCAATTTCCAAACATCACTCTTGAAGCACAGCCCTCACATTTAGGAATCAACATTAACCATTTATTTAAATTTCCAAGTTCTTTCACCTTGTCTTAAATTTGACCCAAATCTTCTAAATTCCGTTTACGAATTCCTTAAACTTGTTCAAATTGTTCTCCTCGTATTATTTAATTTAAATCTCTAGGCCTTACAAAACTTATCTTTTATCATAAAATTACCTTCCGTATTTTCTTCGACATACACCCTTGAATATTATTCTTCTAAAAATATTTCACAACAATCTCTAAACTTCCATAACTTTGTGCTCTCTCTATCCCAAGTCATTTTCTTGCAACATCTTGTTTAATATCCTTATTAAACACAATTAACTTCTCTTTTCCATTACTAACCTTCTACATAGTCCCAGAGTAAAAATTTTCTCCAGAATCAATAACCAAGATTTTCTAAGTTCTCAAAACTAGGTTGACCTCTGATATATCCTCATTAGTTTTGAATACACCTATAAACTATCTCATAATCCCAAAATTTCTCTCAATATAATTGTTTCCAGATTGGCAGTATACATCTCTTTATTCTATTCGAGACCTTTACCACATTTCTATCTCAAGTTTCCATATGGAAGACTCCACATTTGATTTCCTTTAGATCATCAAAAAATAACCAGTTACGTCTTCTCTGAGCTACATAATTTACGTCACTTCCTTAGCCTTCCCCTATGCAAAAGATACGAAGATTCAAGGGTTTTTGAAGTACATCTGGTAGGGACGACAAGATATGGATAACTAATGTAATGAGACAGAGTTTAAGATAAGAGGTGAATAAGAATGCAAGGGAATAATGGCGAGATAGAATAATGAAGATATGTTCCTTCTCATCGGTTCAAACGAGAGGAACCCATCAAGCTTAAATCCAATAGCAAGGAATAAGGGTGAATCCAAACAAGAGGAAAAGGAATTCTAATTGAAGTTCAAAATGAGTTTCTCAGGGGTCGTCTCAGGGATCTCTCAAAGAATCCTAAGTGTGATTGAGTACCTTGGATTTGAAAATATTAATCTAAATGCAAAATTAAATCAACAACTACAAAATTTTATCAAAATCATCAACTAATACCAAGATTCAAAGTTCTACAATGAATCCACAAAATCAAATTCAATCAAGAAAAAAGGTGAATCAAAACAAGGAAAATGAGTTTAAATCGGAATTCAAAATGAGATTCTCAAGGGTCATCCCAGGAATCTCTCAAGGAATCCTAACAGTAATTGAGTATCCTCTCATCCTAACATCTTAATTTATATATCCTATAGCAGGCTCGTAGTAGTACAACTAAGTCGTTGCGCTACTACGAAATCGCACTAATACGAATCTCGACCTGCATGGGCCACCACTAAAAACGTGTCACGACCTGCACCCACTGTTAGGGTACGAGAACGTAACAACGCCCAGCCTACGCTGCAGTATCGGCGGTAGAACGCTGTCCTAGGTCACAACATCTAACAATATAATGCTAAGCAGTTTATACTCCCCGAATGGGGGTGACATAGCAGATACAGTCTCAATCACAACTAAGGTAGAGCATGATAAGGATGGATAAAACATGAAATCAAAAAGAGATACAACAGAGAGAATCTAAGTGTCTAAAATACACAAACCCAGAAATACATCTCAAAGCTCAAATACAGTAATCCATAAAATAAATACAACTCAAGACAACTGAAATAAAGTAAGAAAAACCCTAGCTATCAATACGACCTCTACTGTGTCTCCTCTAGGCTAGCAGGCAACCTCCAAGCTATCTGTAAAATTTATCAACAGGTCCAGTCAGGACTGGAGCGAGCACAGTACATCTCAACAAGTCATAATAGGACAGGAAATGTAATCATACTAGAGAATAAAATACAAGATCTGAAGAAATAGCATAATATAAAAGAGAGACTGTAATTAAATATCTATGATATATATAAAGAGAGACAGTGCTAGTGATTCAGAGTACTGCATAAACATGTGAATGGCTAAGGACTGATTCATGATTACACTACTGGAAATTGATTTATGATTACACTACTTTGATTTATTCACATGTTCATTTATACTCCCTCATCCCCAATCAATACACAAGGATCCATTCAAGTTACGTTAAGATTCATGATTATACTACGTTGCCCATAAAAGGGTGATTCATGAATTGATTCGTGAAGGCTCGGTGATCATGAGGGTACATGAGTCACTAGCTGATTCCCGAAGATTCATGATGATAGAAGCATATGATACGTGATGTAAGTAAAACACACATGACAAAAGTATCTGATGCTCCCGAGAGGGATAACATCTCATGAAGGGATCCATATAGTACCAATCCGTGTTACCAACGTGTCAGCATCAAGTAAGATAGTCTAAAGCAGGAAATATAATCCTAAACATGATATGAAATGATCAGAGAATGTACTCGCCTGATATCTGAATGTCCAAGGTAAAGATACTGTCCGAGGAGAGGTGTCTGGCTCCTAATTAGAACAGCACAAGTCACAACATATCTAGAAGGGTAATATAAAGCACTACAATGCATTCTACATGAATCTAGGTCAAACTAGGCCAAAGTCAACCCTTGGTCAACTCGGGTCAACTGCACTAGTCAAACTAGATCAAACTAGGTCATGTCCTAACCCAGCAAGTCTTACTAGGACTAACCAAGACTATCCTAGCAAGCACACATCAATACAAGGCTATACAAGCCAACATACACCCAACTCTATATAGCATGCAATTATTCAATACTCAAATAGGCAAGAATTCACATTGGATATACACTAGGTAATCTATTACTTTAAGCTATATGTGTCTACACATATATACACATGCATATATTGGTATTCAACATTAGGTCTATAATCATGGCATTTCAAATGGTTATATAAACTTATATATTACAACACAATATGCTAACATATATATAATATACATACATAGCTAAGTTAATTATATTCATAAATACTTATTTAAGAGGCTATGTGTGTGTATGTGAACATGGCAAAGGGGCAAGTGAGGGTTAAATGGGCATATATAGTGTATACATATCAAAGAGTGTCAAACTGTAAGTGAACAATGTGTCAAGTGTGATAGTGTCAATATAGTGTAAGGGGGTACATGAGGTAATATAGGATTTGTGTTAACATAGAACATTATATCTCATTAACTTGTATATTGCATATATTATATCTATTATTACATTACATTCATGCTTGCATTCATTCATCATTCATTTATTCTCTTGCACTACTATATGCACCATACATTACATACTATGGAACCTACATATTCATTACAAGCCATACTTATACATGCTTACATTAGATATGATACTTACACCTCATACATTATTTATTTAAACATTTACTTATGCTTGCATTCTCTATTTAATTACATAATATATATACATTAACATGGGTTAAAATCAAATAGAATATTATATTACACACAAGGGTGCACAAAATGCATATACCGAATAGTAACTCCTACTAATAATCAATACTGTACCATCTTAGCATGAATTAAAATCTAAAATTTAAGTATGTTATAGATCTATGTGTTAGCTTTCCGAAATTTCAAACGGATCGCATTTTCGTTTCCGAAAACTTCCGGAATCGCGAAAACACTGAGAACGCGTTTGTCTTTCGTACAACTGACACTCAAATAATTCTCCAGAAAGTTACAGAAAGAATTAGGCCTATTAATACATGTTTTTGGAAAGCTAACTTCAATATGCTTCTTTTAAAAAAATAGGAGATTAAACCGAGCTTTGAGCTAGAAGTTATGACATTTCTAAGTTAGGACTGAAATTAAAAACGTGGATAAAAATCATGACGGATTTGGGTAGTTTGAGACAAAAGAACACAAGTATATAACATAATATATCAAGAACTCACTCTCTACACTAATATATATATATAAGACACTATAGAACACATCTCCAATACAAAAATATGAGATTAAACATGTAATAATTCATTCATACATAACAACAACACATAGTGTGTCCAAATTTAGGATTTTTCCACATGGACACAACCACAACACAAAGGACACTCCTATGACCTCCAAATGGACACGAAATGGACACAAATGGAGATACAACCATAGAGGTCATTCCTATGGGTTCAAAATAGACTTATATGCATGAGGAAATGAAAAGGAGAAGGGATTTATACCTCCTGGTAGATCGAATCGAAGAAAAGCCTTCCCGGAGCGACACCGACATGTAGGGATTTCAAAAGGACACGAACGAGCTCCGAATCCTCCCAAACTTGGGTAGCTTCCTCCTTGGCTAGAATGGAGAAGGAAAGAAGAAGATTTGGTGGCAAAATTGAAGGATTTGGTGGAGAAATTGCTAGGTATTGCTCTCTAGAAATTTAGGGAAGAACAAGAGAGAGAGTGTGGATGAGAATAATGAAATGAACTTGAGCCTATCCTCTCTCAAAGTGGCTGGCCATATGGGGCTATTTGTTCTATTATGGTAAGGTCCAAAATGCCCCCACTAACCTATTCTATGAGTATCAGGAAAGGAGTAATTGGTTGGGGCTAAATTAGTCATTCTAAAGTCTCTAATAACACTAACCTTATCCATAATAATTAGTCTAACCTCTAACTAAAATATTTCTATCATGTGGACTAAATTTAATATCATGTGGGCCATACATAACTAGTGTGTGGGTCCCACTAGAGTCAAACTACTCCCGGGTCCCCGTTTCAAGTCGGATTGAGTTAAAATTCGAACCCGACTCAAATAACCCCAAAACAATATCATAAATAATAAAATAATATCAAAATAATTCAAAGAGGTCAAATGCAAAAATATTTTTAGGCCAAAAATGACATTAAAATATCATAATCACATGGTTAGGCTCTAGGTCAAACAGTCTATAGGGTTTCACTAGCAAAACGTCAAAACCACAAGTCATTGATTTAAATAATTTTAAAATGATTTAAAATCACAAAAAATTATATCATGAACTAAATATCATTATTAAAATAATTATAAACACAAAATTTCAAAATTACCCTCATTTGAAAAACTGGGTGCTACAACCTGCTCTGGACCGAGTATTTGTCGTTCCCCGACTTCATCCCTGCTAATGGGCGATCTGCACTTCCGGCCGTATAAAGCTTCATACGGCGCCATTTGGATGCTGGCCTGGTAGCTATTGTTATATGCAAATTCTTCCAACGGTAGATGGACGTCCCAGCTTGACTTTAAGTCGATCGCACAAAGTCATAACATATCTTCGAGAATCTGGTTCACCCGCTCTGTTTGGCCGTCGGTCTGAAGATGATAAGCTGAGCTGAACTACAACTTGGTCCCCATAGCTGACTGAAGACTACACCAAAAGTGTGACATGAACCGTCCATCCCGATCTGAGATGATAGATACTGGTAACCCGTGCAGCCGAACTATTTCGTCAAGATAAATCTGAGCAAGGCGGTCGACACTCCAAGTAACTTTAATGGCTATGAAGTGCGCTGACTTGGTTAGTCGATCGACGATAACCCAGATGGTGTCATTCCCCCGTGGTGTCCTCGGCAGGCCAACAATAAAGTCTATAGTGACATGATCCCATTTCCACTCTAGAATAACAAGGTTCTGCATCTCCCCGCCCGATCTATGATGCTCAACTTTCACCTGCTGACCGGCCATGCACTGTGACACGAAGAGTGCCACATCTCTCTTCATTCCGTGCCACCAGAAGATCGTGCGGAGGTTCCTATACATCTTGGTACTGCTGGATGCAAGGTATATTTCGCATAATGTGCCTCCGTCAATATCTCTTTTCATAGTTCTGAATCATCCGGAACACATAGTCGGCCACTCAATCTTAGCACGCCGGTCTTATCTTCCGCAAAGTCGGTCGCACTACCTGTTGAAACTCTCTCATACATTTTCTTCAGGTACGGATCATCCTTCTGAGTGGTCTTGATCTTTTCCAGCAAACTCGGCTCTAACTGAAGTTGTGCCAACCGTATATCCCTGAATCGAACCCGGAGGTCGATACCCATTTTTTCTAGATCCTGTAGTAGTCTGCGGTTGATGGATAGCGAGGCAAGATATTTTCGACTCAGAGCGTCCGCCACAACATTTCTCTTGCCCGGAGTGTAGTCGATCGTCAAGTCATAGTCTTTGATCAGTTCGAGCCAACGCCTCTGTCATAAGTTCAATTCCTTCTGGGTGAAGAGATACTTGAGGCTCTTGTGGTCGGTATAGATCACGCACGCCACGCCATATAGATAGTGAAGCCATAATTTTAACGTGAACACAATCGCCGCTAACTCTAAGTCGTGCATAGGATAGTTCTTCTCTGCGACTTCAACTGTCTGGAGGTGAAGGATATCACATTGTCTCGCTGCATGTGCACACATCCCAAGTCCTGGCCTAAAGCATTATTAAATATCTGAAAACCCTCTAGCCCATCCGGAAGTGCGAGTATAGGGGCCAAAAATAGTCGTTGTTTTAGCTCCTGGAAGGAAGCTTCACAGTTATCCGACCACTCATACACGACTATCTTTTGAGTGAGGCGAGTCAATAGCAATGCAATCTTTGCGAAGTCTTTCACGAAGCGTCGATAGTATCCCGCCAAACCAAGAAAGCTTCGAATCTCACTAGAAGACGCAGGGCGCTTCCAATCAGCAACAGCTTCCACTTTTTTTGGATCGACTGCAATACCTTCGGACGAAATGATGTAACCAAGAAAGGATACGCTGCTCAGACAAAATTCGCACTTACTCTGCTTTGCATACAACTGATTCTCTCGAAGTGTTTGGAGCACGGTCCGCAGATGTTCTGCATGCTGCACCTTGTCCTTCGAGTAGACGAGAATATCGTCAATGAAGACTACCACAAATTTATCAAAAAAGGGTCGAAATACCCGATTCATCAGATCCATAAAGGCGGCAGGGGCGTCCGTCAGGCCGAATGGCATCACCAGGAACTTGTAGTGGCCGTACCGAGTGCGAAAGGCTGACTTTTGTACGTTGTCTGACTTGATCTTGAGTTAATGATAGCCCGAGCGGAGATAAATCTTCGAAAATAACGAGGCGCCTTATAACTGATCGAATAAGTCGTCTATGCGGGGCAATGGATACTTGTTCCGGATGGTGGCCTTGTTCAGCTCTCGGAAATTGACGTACAGACGCATGGACCCATCTTTTTTTATGAATAACACGGGCACTCCCCATAGTGAAACACTAGGCCAAATAAACCCTTTGTCGAGCAACTCTTGTAAATGGACCTTGAGCTCCTTGAGCTCGGCGGGGGCCATTCTGTACGGGGCCTTAGAAATCGATCGAGTATCAGGGAATGTATTGATGCTGAACTCGATTTCTCGGTCGGAGGGCATGTCGGGTATCTCGTCCGGGAACACATCGAGGAATTCTGCCACAACGTCGGTCTGACCCACGTTTGTACCATCATGTCGCGTGTCTCGAACGGACGCCAAATAGCCTTCGCACCCAGAATGCAGCATCCTCTAAGTAGAAATTGCCGAGATCAGCATGCAGGTCGACGACGTCTCACCATACTAAAAGAAGAATTCAGGCACTCCTTGTATACGAACGGTGACCGTCTTTCTGGCATATTCGATGGTTGCATTGCACGGCCCGAGCCAATCCATCCCTAAAATCATATCATAGTCCTTCATGTCTAGAACTATCACGTCAAGACCGATCTTTTGACCGCCGATCAGATAATCCCGTCGTCGTAAGCTAAATTTGTGAGCAGTGGTGTGCCCAAAGGTATACTTACGCTAAGGTCAAGATCTAATAATATTATAGAAAATCTGTGCTCGACGGCAAAGTTTGCCAATATAAAACTATGTGAAGCGCCTGAATCAAATAGTACACGAGCAGGCACATTATTAAAATTTAGTATACCTGTCACAACCATATCTGATGCAAGCACTTCATCTCGAGTCATGGCGTAGACACGGCCCTCGGCATTAGGGCCACGGTCTTGGCCATTTTGCAGTACGGGTTGATGGGCTCGAGACGCTGGACCTTGGTTCCCTGGACGGTGCTGTTGATGCTGAGGCGTGTTCAAATTATTTCTTCTTCGGTTCGGGCAATCTCCATGATAGTGACCCTTTTTTCCGCAGATAAAATACCGACCATTTTGAACTTCACAGTCGACGACAAGATGTCCGTTCTGGTTGAATTTGGTACAGCGAG
Source organism: Iris pallida (assembly GCA_029216955.1). Classification (NCBI taxonomy): domain Eukaryota; kingdom Viridiplantae; phylum Streptophyta; class Magnoliopsida; order Asparagales; family Iridaceae; genus Iris; species Iris pallida. Next base: position 15,023,580 of record JANAVB010018998.1, read on the forward strand.
GTCCCTGATTGTGCGCCTGATGTTCGCCCTGGTGCCCATTGTTCGGATGCTTGGTCATATTTTTTTCTCCTGCATGGCTAGGGCGTTTGTGATTGTATGTATGCACAGCACCGACAGCAACTGGAGGGTATTGGCGTTCAAGGCGGAGGGCGTAGATGAGAGACTCCCCCATCGTTTTATATTATAGAACAGACACATGGGCATAAATAGATGGTCGTAGACCCACTTTGAACCATCGAGCATGACTCTCCATAGAGGATATGAATTCTCTAACAAATTTGATTAACTTGTTGAACTCTGCTGTATACTGCCGTACCGTCACATTCTTTTGCTTTAGCTGCATAAATTTATTTTCTTTCTCTTGTCGAACGGCTGCAGGGAGGTACTCGATCTCTAACGCATCTTGGAAGGTGGCCCAAGGGATTGCCGCTCTCTTCGTCGCATCTAATCGCTCGTTTTTGTACGGTCCACCAATCGTGTACGTTCAATCGGAGCAGAAGTTGAGCTCATACAAATTTTTTGGACTCATCAATGTCCAGAAGCTCAAACCGGTCTTCCAACTCCTCCAACCAATCGATCGCCAAAGAAGGGTATTCAGTACCACAGAAGGAATTGCAGAAACTTTTGCTGAATTTTGACACCTCAAAGTTAGAACTTCTCGGTGCTGCAAGTAGAGGCTCGGGTACCTTCGGTTCGACTTTACTTTGTCTGGCCGTAGGCTCGGTTATGGCATGGGTTGTCGCTGAGTTCTTGTTGGCCACAACTGTCTGAATGATCTACTGAAGAGTATCGAGTTGCTTTTGCTGCAACTTGAATTACGCATCGAATTGGGCCTCGAACTGAGTCTGGCATGCCTCCGTCTGCCATCGATGTTGTTCATTCTGGCATTGATTCTCCTCAGCATGTCGTTGTTGCGTTTTCAGCATACGCAACATCCGTTCCATGGCATTGTTAGAGGGTCCGGGCCTCGAGCTACTCGAGCTGCTCGAAGCGCTTTCTTCGTTCGCCGCCACGTTCACCACCATGCCTTCTAGAATTTTTGAAGGCAAAATACATTAGTCACAAAACTTACTACGGACTCACTCGTATGGAATGACATATCTCATCTATACGGAATCGAGAGTTCGAGTCTTAGAACGGAAGGCCAAAGGATGTAAAGTCGTGCTCTGATACTATTTTGTCACGTCCCGATTTGGTAGAATCGATAGTCGTCTCCCAGGCGTGATGCCGTGCAAGCCTAAGTTGCGCTTACATAAGAAGTTTCATAAGGTTTTCCGAAATAACAGCATTTACGAGAGTACGCAGAGAAATTGAACACATTTATATAGAGAAGGAAATTTGTATTTTCATTGATAATAGGTTAGATTACAAACTCAATTACAAAAGAGGCCTCTCGGGCTTACAACCGACATCGATCAGATAGTCATTCCATACATTTACATCCCTTTCTTACAAACAATCAAAATGACTCTCTAAGACCTGGGATCGGTGAGAGTTTGCGCTGCATGATGCAGTTGAATTAGAGTCTTCAAAATGTTGCAGAGTTAGCCTTCACACTAGCAAGGCTTCAAAAGAAATAAGCGTCACCTTCAGTCCCTTGGCACGCTATCCTGGTTCCGGGTACCTGTTGAGAGCGAGGGTCAGCACATTACACTTTGTGCTGGTACGTGGCAATTTAAATCCCGTGCTCTCATTTGTTGAAGAAGTTAAGTGAACGTGCATGCAAATGTTTAGTGAAGTTTCTAGCCATCCTAGTCCATTCAAACTTATATTTGAAGGCACAACAGTATAACGACGATATGTCTTACCCTCGTAGAGCATGTCGTTGCAACGTAAACTTATCATGTTCTTCCCTGTCATGTTGTTAATAAGGAAATATAATAGAGTGTATTCATGAAGGTCATTGGCATGACAAACATCCTGGACATATAGCTTGGTAGATAGAGGTCCTTCTGCGCAGGTAGCGAGCCTCATTGAAAGCCACTGCCTACCGTGGCATGCATTCGGCATAGCTATCCGTGTTTCCTCCTAGGCCGGAACGGTCCCGTGGCCTAGGAATACCGTCTGAAGAAACAATCGTCCTTGTCGACAAGTTTTCCATGACCGTGCTAAGTTACCGTTATTTCAAGACACATCTTTATGGTATTGTTGCGGCATTCATTTAATAGATTCGTCTTTTTCTTAGCACAGTTCTATATAATATGGTAATTGCAAGCACGATGAAGTTATATGGCAAGTACTTCTATAGTTCGTGTGCGTGAGACGTCGTGTCACCGTTTATTGGAATATGATTCGTAGCGTAACATTTCATCTAGCCTAACACATGTCTAGCATTGATAATATATTGGAGAAGAGGGTCGAGGGAAGAAGGGTTAGCCACTCACCTTAGTATTTACTTGAGGTGAGAAACTGGTTGGCCGCACAAGACGTTGCCTATTCGATCACCTGAAATCGCACAAGCAACTGATTAGAACACTGTGTTATTCAAGAAAATTCGATACGAATGCAAAGTTCGAAATGCAAGCCATGAAAACTATCGAAAACATTCACGAAAATGCATTCAGAAAACTAAATCCAAAGAAGCAATTGCGGCATCAAAAGCAGAGCAACGAGAGGTCTCTCCCGACTCAGCTGCAGAGTCTATCCTTGAGGTACAACCCGCTGAATATGGGACTTGGTTCCGAAGAAGCCACTCCATAACGGGAAATGGATCTTAATTCAACCGTTTCCGTTCGACCGATTCGATCGATCTCGACCTTTCGGTCCCGACCGAATCGATAGCAACAGTGTTTCTTTCTTGCGCACCCCGTGGACAGAAAATGGGGCACGATGTAGGGATGGGGCACCACAAGATCGGTTACCCTAATGTCTCAGGGTGCCTATCGAGAAAATATATCACTAAACCTTGTGCACAAGTTGTCCATAACCATACGAATGCGTGTCAGACTCGATCGTGACATAAACACATAATAAAATAATAAAAGAAAGTAAAGGCAACAGTGCATCATCTCATTTCATCCAAGTCATGTTCAATGACTTATTAATTTTTATTATTTACCATCATGCCCACTTGGTGATCTCGGCGATCCCAAGCCTTGTCATTTCTCATTGTATTGATTCATTGCAACATTTCTCATAACATTCTTTCAAGAAGGAACAAACAATATTTCATTCATTTCATTGGGACAGTAGCATTTCATTCGTTGCTTATAAGAAGACAGGCAACAATTCATATCTATTAGCAACATTACACAGGGTGTACATGATTTTAGTGTTTTATTCAGTTCATTGAGTCAATAGCATAGCTAGTTCATTTCTCATATATCATTCATATGCCATCTCATTATTCAAGTGTTTCACTTGTTTCAGCAAAGTTAAGCCTAAGGGGCATTATCAATTCATTCATGGCATCAATTCACAATAGTAAATCAAGTGTTATTCATTCAGCAATTTATTGTTAATGTGTTGTTCATTCCAGCAAATCTTAGCATAAGCATCTTTATCAATTTAGCAACTAAGCATCACAGTTTAAGGGACAGAACATAGGGACACATTACTCTATTTTATTAGGCATGAAGGAGTAGGGTGGAAGGACAGTTCCACTCACTTACATAAAAGGGTCTTCCTATTTCGATTGCATATATTCCCACTAAGCGTAGCTCCACCAGCGAGCCATGTTCCCATACCCATTCTATCTAGCCAGCTAAGAGAGACTACATCAGTCTCAATTCTCTTGATTTCTAACCCAAGTTATTGTCCAACGTTCTGATCGCATCCAACAAGCCAACCAAATGCCTCGAACGGAGCGGGGCATTACATAATATACCACTCAGAAAAAGTTTCGTCCTTAAAACTTAAAGGAACAACTCATTCTACTAACTTCACTTAGTCACAACAAGTTCCTCATTCAGCTTCTATTTAATCTATCTTTCTCTTTCCTAAAATACTTATACTTCTCATTGATTCACCAACATTCTCCCATGTAGCTCTATCTTCGTCGTAGCTTACTACTTCATTTGGATTCATACACACATTATAGGCATCCCTAAAACATATGCATTTCAGCCAAAGTCTATGCTAGTGTGATTCAATAAGCTTTCCCGACAATGGTATCTTTTCGCAGTCTATCACATCGGTTAGATCTATACACATACTTTAGGCGTCTCTAAAATATATGTACTACAGCCAACTTCCATGATAGAGCAATTCGATAAGCCACGGTGCAACTCTCTTCCCCAAATTCGACTTCCACATTCTAATATCCAATTCTGGTCTAGGCATTCTCAAAGTCTATTAGCATCCTTTATACTTACTTATTGCTACGGTCATTTGCCACAATCACTATCTTTCAAGCCACAACACTTATCCTTAGGGACAACTCGGATAAGTTACTTTAAGCAGAATGTTTCCAATATTCGGGCCAAGGGTCTAATTTAGAGCCAACCATACTAAGAGTTCACAACAACTAATATGAAATAATATTCCTTTTTGAATCCAACAACGTTTTCCACCAAGACAATTCATCTCTAAAGGATAAAAAATCGAGGGTCACTCACTATCAATTACTGATCCAAGGTCACAATTCTATGCAACATTCAAAGTTAACCTAGCTATCCGACTTTAGATACTAATCTAACATTCCCATCAGGAGCAGTCAGTTCCATCCCATAGGCTAATTGTCTGCTCGGCATGCACCACTCAAGTCTTACCCCACGATTGCAGTTCCCACTTAAGGCCGATATATAACTTCACAAGGGTCAAACATCTCTGAGGCACAAGTTGAAGCATATACTTTCTTAGGTCATACTCATCACCACTATCTCTCGTTCAATACCACAAGGTCATCCTATTGGTCGCCAACGGTCACCTATTATTCGATCAAGTATCTAAGGTATGCCAACAGCTAAACCTAATTATTCAGGTGACTCATAGAGTGGACGGCTACTAGGGTCATACTCATTTCTTATTCTTAGGCCAACAAGTAACCGACAGTTTCAAGCAACTCTACCCAAACCTATGGGTATCAACTTAGTCTGAATAACTAATCGTCACTGTCGGCTATGCCAATAATTGGTTATGTATCCTACGGTCGCTAGGGTCAAGTCTATCTATCCAGAGTCATCCTCAAGGAACTAATTCCCACAAAGGCTTATTCTAGACATACCCAACGATTGACTAAGATCGATCTAGCAACATTACGGTCAAATTTCCGACTCAACATATAATTTCCAGCAATCTAATCCATCAAGTAAATTTCCAACGATTCAATTTCTATTCCTGTTCTACCATACCCACATGGGTCTACATACCGAGGCTAACTATTCAAGGGTTATCGATTCCAATAGTCTCAACAGAACTATGGAATCATATTATTCGATCTGTATGACAAAGTCATAAGCCAGCAATCTATACCCCAACCAACAGCCGTCTATATCGTCACACCATCTACCGACACTATCCAACACATTTTGTTATTATCAATCCCATTCGTTTCCCGTCCATCAAAATCTTGTACGAACATTCTTAAAATCTCATATCACAAGGATCGAGTAATCCATTCGAATCAAACCGACAATTTCATGTATCAATTTACCATTTTCTATGCAACATAAGTACTCTGAGGCACTACTTGTTACTTCTAGGATACACTTCAAATTCTCGAGCATACAAGCATGTATACAACGGCTATCCATCTCATCAGGCCCAACTCATACTTTTACTAATTCTATCTTTCGGGAATCAAGATGAGTTAACATCTGTTGCACCTTATGGTCATAGTACATATTTTCAACATTCATTCGAGTCACTGACAATATTTCCAAAACTTTTAATTTAGCAACCAACTTGTAATAGCCACACATGATTTCCCATCCCACAAATCATAACTATCGTTCAATGTTCTAAGCCATAACATTCGCCAGCTAAATTTATTACCCACAATATAACTATTATCCTGCTAGTCTGAGCCATAGTCAGATTGAGCAATTCTCGACCAAGGCACTCGTTACATTTTCCGACAATCTCGCTACCCAGCATAGCGTCACAGTCAAGGGACACTCAAATCATCTAGTGATATGGCATGACTCCTAGCTAAGTCTTGGTACTATCCAAGGTTCACAGATAGACTCATTGCTATCAGATGGAAAGGGTCACGATACATCTCATTCTGAAGTGGTAGAGACAATATACCACTCAGAAACGAAGCCATTCCTTAAAGAATACCAACTGAAGTCTATTCCAGACATCCGTGATCTAATTGATCATAACATAAAGCCAACATCTTAGGGTCTCACGTCACAAGGCTACCACACATGAGTCAACTCAACAATTCTGTTGAACTCAAACATCAATTATCCCATTCACAATTCTTTTCCAACGAAGATGCAATTCTCAAACATGTTCCAAAAGCACATATGGCAATTTTTCTCTATTCCCACATTCCAAACATCATTAATAAACAACATACTATGGCATCGAGTCATTGTTGGGTCATTAGTGTCCAAATCAGCAACAAGCATTCATTCAGGGGCATCATAATGTATTTAGAATTATTGTATGGAACATCTAGTGAGCAGCCAAAAGGGTCAAAGAACTTTCTGACACGAACAACTTGAAAGATTACAGGAACAACAACAGCATAATCGCGGAAGCAATCTTTGATTTAATCGCGGAAGCAACGTTGATAACTCACGGATGCAGCTTTGGTTAATCGCAGATACAACTTTTATTTTAAGTGAATCAAAGAAGAGTCCAAGGACGTAAAGTCGGGCTCTGATACCAATTTGTCATGCCCCGATTCGGAGAATCATTCGTCCTCACTTTGATTTATGCCGAATCATTCGTCCTTGCTTGGGCGTGATGTCGTACAAGTCTGGTATTGCACTTGTACAAGGCAAAGACGTTACATAATTGATAATCTTCAAATAAGAACACATCGCAGCGGTAGAAGCAGACAAATTAAAGTTAATGAGGACATTTTTTTCTTATCGAATAGAAACACATTTCTGATTTATAGCATCGCGGATAAGTTGATAACTTGAAGTCGCACAAAGATATATAAAAATTTATTCTCTTTTTTGATAATTGAAGTAGAGTACGTGACTTGTAATAGAATACAAAGTTTACAGCACATCTCATTTTATATTGATAGCCAACTAAACAAATGCCATAAAGCTTACATTTGATACTCTGATACATTGGACTACAACTCGATATACCGACTTGGCTAACAACTCACTGGTACAGCTAATTACAATGTTCTATACATTGTGCCCTTTAAAAATAGATGATATCATCTTTTGCAAGGAGAGCTTCTGTATGCCCAACAAATCTTCGATGCCGCGGGACAGATCAAGCCAATCTTCGTGTACAGAACTTTCCAGGCATAAGCACCTAAAAAGAGTGCCCACAACGTGGGTCAGTACATCATCTATGTACTAGCGAGCAGAACTATCCCACACACCTAAACCGATACTAAGTGGTCAATTTTAGCAAGTATTTATTGGAGTGATCTTTCTATTAGGGGCCTAACATCAGTTTACAGTTCATGGGTAATATTCATTGAAAAGACATGTAAACTTGTATGTAGTATTATTCTTGTAGAAGTGATAGTAATTGAGGGACAACATGTGTTCTCACATCGCTTTTCTATAGCAACAGTTTAATATGTAAGTCATGATTGAGCATCGTTAATAGTAAGGCATCATTCTGGCATATTTGGTGTTCTCCTGTTAAGCAGTTTATAACAATTCTTGTAAAGGCAACGCTTAGCAAGGCAACACTTTAGCACACTGTATTTAATATGTTAAGCATGTTATAGAGTTTTGCATTGGAAAGGCAATATCACGGCATCATTTTGTTTAGCATGCTTACCAGGCAAGTTGAACCTACATATATATTAAATATATCACATTTAAGTGATTTCTTACCGATAACCGACTCCTCGTACGTACATCAAATACAAGTTAGGCAATATACTTACTCTGCTTGCACAAAACATTCATTAGCGTGCATCCTGACTACATGGTCACTTGTGTTGTTAAACCATACAGACACTTTTGCCATAAAGGACTTCAAGTTATTGTAATATCCAGTCAAAGTAGGTAGCTAGCCTCTAAGAGTGTCTCGCAATAACCGTGCTCCCAAAGTACACCAATGTTTCCTCCTAGGCCGGATCGGTCCCCCTAACGTCCCGGGGTGCCGTCCAAGAAAACATATTACCAAACCTTGTGCACAAGTTGTCCATGACCATGCGAATGCATGTCCGGCTCGATCGTTCACATAAACGCATGGTAAAATAATAAAAGAAAGTAAAGGCAACAATTCATCATCTCGTTTCATCCATGTCATGTTCAACGACTTATTCATTTCCATCATTCGAATTTGGTGATCTCGGCGATCCCAAGCCTTATCATTTCTTATTGCATTGATTCATTACAACATTTCTCATATCATTCTTTCAACAAGGAAGGAACAACATTTCATTCATCTTATTGGGACATGTAGCATTTCATTCGTTGCTTATAAGAAGACAGGCAACAATTCATATCTATTAGCAACATTAAACAAGTTGTACATGATTCTAGTGTTTCATTCAGTTCATTGAGTCAATAGGATAGCCAGTTCATTTTTCATGTATCATTCACAAGGTATCTCATTATTCAAGTGTTTCACTTATTTAAGCAAAGCTAAGCCTAAGGGGTATTATCAATTCATTTATGGCATCAATTCACATTAGTAGATCAAGTGTTATTCATTCAGCAGTTCATTGTTCATGTGTTGTTCATTTTAGCAAATCTTAGCATAAGCATCTCTATCAATTTAGCAACTAAGCATAACAGTTTAAGGGATAGAACATAGGGACACGTTACTCCATTTTATTAGGCATGAAGGAGTAGGAAGAAAGGACAATTCCACTCACTTATATAAAAGGGTCTTCCTATTTCGATTGTATATATTCCCACTAAGCGTAGCTCCACCAGCGAGCCACGTTCCAATACCCATTCCATCTAGCCAGCTCTTGATTTCCAACCGAAGTCACGGCCCACGTTCTGATCGCATCCAACAAGCCAACCAAATGCCTTGCACAGAGTGGGGTATTACAGTCATGAAGGCTAATCTAATTATGAAAGCTTCTAATCCTATTATGGTAATTAGAATAATCTCTATTTATCAAATAGAATGATTTAATTGAGTCTAATTGAGTCTAATCTAAAGTGTTGGTCCAAGTGTCATGTCAAATCAAATTGGGTCCACTAGCATGATTCTAATTAAAAGGCTAGTCAACTAACCAATAATCAATATATTTACACATATTAATATTAATCACAATACATATAAATAATATAAAATAACAAAAATATCCCTAGTTGGAAAAGTGTTAATGACAAAATGAGGGTGTGATTTTTGGTATTTCTAATGCCGAATTTTGATGTAGTGTTGGCGATGGACTAGTTAAGCCAGTACCATGCCGTATTAGATTGCCATAGAGGGAGTGTTATATTCTGACCCCCAGACCGTCCAGAGTTTGAATTCATGCGAGAGACTATTGATAAGGAAGTAGACCCAGTAGTTGAAGCATTCATGTCCATGGAGGTAGCACCACTGTCGTCTATTGTTGAGGAGTTCATGGATGTATTTGCGGAGGAGTTGACACGTCTACTACCTGACAGACAAGCAGGATTTAGCATTGAGTTAGTGCTGTAGTGCCCCGACCCACACGGTGTCTTATGATGGCTGGTTGGTTCAATGAAGCCTTATTGGACTTAGGAATATGCAGAAGGATCGCTTGGTAGGCTATGCAATCATTGCGAAAATTGTCTTATAAATGTGAGTAGTGTTAAACATTTCAAAGATCCTTTAACTTCACGCTTAATAAAAAGGATTAGTATGCTATGTTTTTTATGTAGTTGCTAAATGCTATCTTGCATGAAACCCAGAAAGATAATTAATCACATGACCCAAAAAATGTTCCAAATCTTTTTATGAATATGTATGCTTGCGAGCTGTTGCAATAAAATATATGATAGATGAAGCAAAAGTCCCAAATACTTGGGCAGTGAGTATATCGAGCCTCAGCTCGATAAATAGATGGTAATACAGATAATAAGACCCAAGAACTATTATGCTTAAATTATGACCGTGAGAATATTTGGTATCAAAGATGTCAGAAGAGATTGAGTAATAACATTCTATTATCCGGTGTCGATGTAGAAAGTTGATTACTCTAAGACCCTAGATTGGAAAGTTGGTATTTGTCACGACCCGCACCCACTGTGAGGGTACGAGCGCGTAACAACGCGCAGCCTACGCCGCAGTGTCGACGGTAGAACGCTGTCCTAGGTTACTATCTAATCAACAACTCACGCAATTATATAATGTACTTGTCAAAACTCAACTCCGAACGGAGGACAAGTATAGATATAATGAATCTCAATCACAGTCTAAGAACGATAAGATATCACAGAAGATATAACAAAAGGCTAAATAACATAAATAAAATCCAACAACTAAAAATATAATCTCAAACAATCTCAACTACAATCTCAACTTATATATATACAACTCCAGTTCTAAACATAAAAGCTAAACAATAACTAACTAATCTCCCAATCACTCCTGAGTGTCGGGGCCAAAGGTAGCTAAGCCATCTCCTTAGTAATATGTAGGGCATGTGTCCTCAGGGCAATCATCTGTAAAATTTTCAACAGGTCCAGTCAAGACAGGAACGAGTACAACTCATCAAGAAAACCCAAGTAATTGACAGGAAACTATAAAGCAGTTATAGACAGTTTTATAGATGAATATGGCAGTTTATATACAGGTGATGGTATGGAGAACATATATGATACAAGGAAAGTAAGTAACTAAATAAGAGAAGAATGATGGCAATGAAGACTGTAAAAATAAATCTAGCTGAACTAAAGTAACATAATGAGTCCAGGCAGTAAATGTAAAACTATAAATCCAGTACGAGAAATACAAGATGAATCCAGTACCAGATGATTCTAGGTAGTGATCAAGAATCCAGGTGAGTCCAGCTAATCTAATAGTGTGTTTTAAAATACCGAGATCGACATGTAAATGGCTGTGGGTAATCAGGCACATCCCTCACTGATCAGGCGAGAGATGGCTATGCTTCCAGTAGATTCCAGTTAGAGATTCCAGATTTGGGATATATCTACATGTCTTACTCAATATTTCCTCGCCTCGCAAAACAAATGAATCCAGAATTCGATACGAGAATCGAGATGAGTCCAGCCAAAATATGATGATTCCAGAAATAGATTCCGGAATAATTCCAGTGATTCCAGTAATAGAGGCCAGATAATATGGTGAGTGTGTTGCATCCATGAATCCAGAAATATCCATACGTGTGGTATCAGAGAATCACATAAAACTAAAAAGAACTGAAATATAGTAATTGCCAAATAAATGAGAGAACTATCAGAGAATGTACTCGCCTGATACTCTGAAAAGAGTAGTGTAATATCAGATGTCTGCACCGGAGTCTCAATGTCCTAAATAGAGCAATACAGGTTATAATATATTTAAAATAAGACAAATGATGGTTATGATACAATCTACATGATTTCTAGGCCAATCTAGGTCAAAGTCAACTCTAAGTCAAACATGATCAACTGTCTAGGTCAAACTAGACCCAAGTCAAACTTGGTCAACTCTAGTCAAGCTAAATCAACATCTAGTCAATCCTGAACCATTGGGTCAATCCTTGGTCAATTTTAGGGTTTTGGGTCAACTCTAGTCAAGCTAAACATACCCTCAAGTTATTACCTACCTAGAACTTTACATTACCCATCATCTACTCATACATCACCTATATATATAAAACATTTACTTCTTACTCATTTCATGACATCACACCTAAGACACTAAGCCTATATGGATCCTTGGATATGCCCATGTGGCAATTTGGACATGCTTACATATAGGCACCTACCCAAATCATTACTAATACAATCCTCTCCAACTAACACACATATACATATATACATATCTAGGTATTCTCATACATTCCTCCCCCCCCTCACTGATTTCCTCTCTACTTGTTCACATATTCCTATTGTTGATAAGGGGCTTCCCCTCTCACAACTGATACCTTGATAACTACTTACTGTTGTACAATTTCCTATACATTGATGCATTAGATTAAGCATAACAAAGCTCCTTTCTCCCAGTCATCTGTTAACATACTAACTTCATGTCATAGGGAATATTTCCCTTACCCACAACTGTTAAACTCAAGCCACTACCCTCCCTTCTTAACATAGTTAGCTAACTAGAATGTTCATGGACTCTCCTCTAGCACACAACAGCACATTGTGATACACACTCATGCCCAAATTATGGCAGCCTACGGCAGCAATGCCATGGCATGCTGCCAATACATCTACTACTGCTGCAGTATATTGCCTTCTGCCAATGTTGCTGCCACAAGGCAATGCCATAACAGGGCAAGCCATGGCAAGGCTGCCACAGCTGCAAGCTGCTGCTGCTACTATGCATTGCAGGCAATGCAACCTCAAGCTCACTGCTGCTCCTCTAACTCCAAATTACCCTTCTATGGCAGTATAACCAATTGTAAAGAAAATATAAGTAAATTAAAATGAGGAAAAAGGAAATATGGGAACCTAAACCAATCTCAGGGTTAGGTGTGTGTAGAATCTAAAATTAGAACTAAAAATCAGTGACTGCAAAATGTATGGTGTCAATGATAGTGTCTATGAGGGTGAGGGGGTTGAGTGTGAAAACAGTGAGTGTGATATATAGGTGTGTGTGTGGAACATGACACATGTAAACAGTGAGCATCCCATTCAATTTCAGTCCATGTGTATAAACTATATAGAAACTGTGTGTGGCAGTTTATGAGTGTCAATGGGGGCATGTACTGTCCATAGGTGATGTTCAAGTACAAGTGTTTGAGGAGCTGTGTGTTTAACAGGATATGTGTGTGTGTGTGTGAATTCTGAAAATAACATTTCATAAATAATTCGAAACCCAATTTCTCTATGCCAATGTGAAACTACGATGAGACTAGTACTCAACACATATAGGTAAATTAACATTGCAATAATCATTAGAAAAAATAGTTTAAAAATCACATTAAATCTCAGGAAAATTTCTGAGAACAAAGACAGCTTAACCTTGGGTTTCAAGCCCAAATTGAAACCCCATTTCTCTGTTCAAATTCCATTTCCTCAAATGAAAACATAATCTAACTTGTAAAACCCAACTAGCAGTAGTTAGTACACATGTAGGAATCAATTTAGTAATGTAAAACATCATTTAAAATCAGTTTAAAAAGGAAACCAAATTCAGAATTTTCGAATTTAAACACATGGTATCAGTGATTGGTATAACAGTGTATCAAAATCAGTTTACATGCAGTCCCCATACCAATTTCGATATTCCAACTTCAACACAACTCTTAAACCAACATGTGTAAGAAATCTAACTTAGCAATTGACAGCAACATTCATAAAATCTCAGGAAAGGTAAATCAAAAACCTCAACCTCTCGAAACCTGAGAACGGTTAGTGACCACAGTTCGAAACCAATCTCAAGGTCAAATTCAAAATAAATTTGGAAAACTAGGTGTACATAGATTAGGGACATATCCCACATGTCTTGGGATCCAATCGTGTCCAATAAACAGGATACAATGTGTCCAAGAATGTGAAATACTCAGTATCAGAAATCAGGGAATTTCAGGGCACAGACAGGCTCGTGCAGCCGTGTCGAGCTCTCGTGGACACGACTCACTACACTAGACACCTCGTGCACGTGTTTAAGTATTCGCCAGGACTAGGAGAGTGTGTCCTACAGCCTGTGCAGTGTCCATGTGACTCGTGTCGCGTGCACGAGACGTATATCAGACGCGATTCTCGCGCACGCGTGCGTCAGGCTACGACCAGTGCATGGTCGATAACTTCTCGAATACTCTACCATCTCACCCCAAATTTTGGGAGGATGGTGGCAGAGGTTGCCCCGACCTCCCTGTGCCAAAAATTGGGTCTTGGGAGTTCGTTTCGTGTCCTACAGGAGTGTCGGGTAGCAGGGGACTGCACGGTTCTGTGTTGTACCTCGTGCGTGCGTGTGTGTCCAATTTTTGGACACAAAACGTGTCCAGAATTGTGCTCAGTAGGACACGAAATCAATAAACATATATAAAACAATATTTCCATTCAAATAGTTTTCAAAAACATCATAAAAATTTTCTTTGTGGCATTTCAACAATACCCTATGACACGTGTCCGATATGGACACCAAACGGACACGAAATTCACCCAAATTTTAGGGACACCTAGGGGACTCCTAGATCTAGCCCTACATGCAATGAAAACCAAAATTTAATTCAATTTAAAGGGTTTTACCTATAGGTGTAAATTGGATGGAAAAGCTCCAAATGGGGGGTGTTCTTCTTGATGGCCAAATGCTCCAAATTGATCCCAAACTGAAATATCCCTGCACAAATAGTCCATAAACTTAAATTAGAACCCAATGCAAAAGATTAGGATGAAAAAGGAGATCAAATGAATAAAATAGGAATTTTTGGAAGGGGAAACTTACCTTTCTTTTCTCCAAGTGTTGGAATGATAAAAAGAGGCAAGCCCTAATAAAAAAGTGTTTAAATAGGGTAGGGATCCCTATGTGGCTGTTCATAGGTTCAATAATTAGGGTTAGGGTTCACCAAATGGCCCATGGGCTTAAGTCATGATCAATTAAATAATTAAGCCA